>CM043017.1:75955410-76118300 GCA_023690525.1 Holotrichia oblita | reverse complement strand
CCTTTTCTAAGCTCTTCCATTTCAATTTCTTTTCCTTCGCGTGGCCTTTTGGTTGCTTTCATTTTATTTCCCGCTGCAGATCCGTGATATTCACTCTGGGTAATGTATTTGCTCTGCTTGTGAATGGACCTACAAGCTTATTACTTTGTTCCTCTTGAGCTACTTCACTTTCTTGGCTATCACACTTTTATTAAAATCAGCCATATCGTTCGCACCAGTCGCTAGAAGCTAAACCGTAGGCTGCAGCAGAGTCCTGCATTTACTACAGGAAGCCATTTTTGAAACGGAGGTCGTCAAGTATCCGGAGTTCAGCATAGTAGCGACTGGGTTCCCTCTAGCCACGCAATCCTCGGCCTATGTTGTACTATCTTGATTTGAGTTATGGGTAATTAGTGTCCACGTCGCTGCTAATTAAGGCAAGCTCTATAGCGATCAAGGTCTTGTATCTTCCCAGAAGCATAGAAATGCTGCCCTTACTGAGGCTGTTTCCACGATAATTCACGCCGAAGGGGTTGCTACGTCTCAACAATCGAAGAAAACAAGAAGTAAAGGAAGACCGACAGAAAAGATAGGAGAGAAGATGCACCTTTTTTATGCTTTAGAGTGTTTTAAATCAACCAAGAGTTTCAAAGATCCTGTAATTGTATTTAAAACAACATAATTTAACTTTGTGCAGCTGCTACGTAACATCCTGTTTATCTACCAATATTTTAAACAGATGGACCTTAACTTATTTTCTCTATCACCGGTTATGAGCTATCTCTATTTATTTACTTTTATAGATTACACCACAGTTTCTTTTTATGATGATCAGAAAATTCAAATATACGTTTTAAAGTAGGTATCATTTTATTCTGGGTCAAAAATATTTTAAATAGATTCGTTTCCTAAGCCACGTCTTCTACGTTGTGCTTGGAATTTTGTAAAAGGTAAAGTAAAGTTATTATAAACAAATTTAATTTAAAAAGAGTAGCTCTGTAGAAGCATAGTATTATACTTTACGAACCAATTGGCGAAAACATTGATTTTGGCAATGCAGTGCTCGATATATACAGGGTGCGGCACCGAAAACGAAACGGATTGAATAACTAGAACTTGTGTGAAAAAAGCAAAAACAGGTCGATTTTTAATTTAAAGGGGACACGTTTCCATCATGTCCACAACTGTCATACGTCATTCCGCTCCCGTCCATCACTTTAACCATTACAATTTAAATAGGGAAAGCATTAACAAGGGAAGTATGTGAAATGTTCAACGCCAATTTCAATGAGACTGCGTCAGTTTGTTGACCCCCACCGAGTGCTGCTCAACGGCCACCCTTGAAAATCATTCCAAATTCCAAGCGTGTCTCGTTAAAATAAGCAAGTATAAAAAATTTCATCATTTTGTGAACATCCTGTACAATTATAAAAAGCACTTCTATATACAGAGTGTATGATAACAAATACAGTCGTTGCAATCATTTTCTACAATTCGAACAAATAAGCATAACATACGCTGTCTTTATTGTAACGCCCTGTATATGAATACTCAGACGACCAATCGAAAGAGCTCCGTAAATGGTGTCAGTCTGCCATTGAAACTTTTTTTTTACCTTTAACTGTTTAAACATATTTAGGAAAAACGAAATTTGGGGTGATTTTCAAAAGTAGGTTACGCCCCCTAGGTAAGCATCTCTGCAGAAACGGAGGGTGCCGTTGAGCAACACTCGATGGGGTCCAATGGGGTCTACAAACTGACCCAGTGTCATTGAAATCGGCGTTTAACGCTGCGCATATTTCCCTTGTAAGTGCGATACATCATTGAAAAGGAAATTATATGGAGAATTCAGCAGCGTGATTGATGGTTGCGTTAAAGTGTGACATATCATTCGAAAGCTAACTTTATTAGCAATTAAATACGTAATAATTTTGACATTTAGCTGTCATTATTGTCAAGTACATACGGTCATTAAACTTAAAATTTAATGAGTAAAACATAAAATGGTGTATTTTATTCAGGAGAGAGTGGAAATACTTGCACTGTATTTTAAAGATAATGAAAATGCCAACAGAACCACTGAAGTATTCAACGCACCACACCCAAACAAACATCTAAATCGGAAGTATGTTTTGGAACTAATTTCAAAATTTCACGAAACGAGGTGTGTACAAAATAGAAAACGCTGCATAGAAAACCTAGTAAGAAACAAAGCGACAGAAATATCCGGACAAGTGGTTGCGGATCCAACTCTTAAGTACAAGAAAGCTTGCGGAATCATCCAGAATAAGTCAACGTAGTATCGGTCGAATTTTGAAAAGATATAAATGTCACCCTTATAAAATTCATCTGGTTCGGGAACTTAATGAAGATGATTTTGATCGTCGTTTACAATTTTGTGAAATTATGAGTGAACGTGTTAGAGATCCGAATTTTTTGTTTAATATTTGTTTTTATGATGAATGTTCTTTTTTATCAATCGTCATAATTGTCGATACTGGTCAGATCCCGACCCAAGGATATTTCATGAACACACCCATAACTCTCAAAAGTTGAATGTTTGGGCTGGAATATTTGGCGATCGTATTGTCGGTCCATTTTTTCTATGGTAATTTAAATGGTAACATGTATCTCTGGAGTTACTTCAAGACATTATTGATCCGATAATAACAGACATAATAGAAAACCGTAATCGATACGTTGAAGATTCCCTAATATTCCAATCGGACGATGCTCCGGCACATTTTGCAGTAACGGTTCGTCAGTACTTGGATATAGATTTCCTCGACATTGGATTGGAAGAAGAGGATGGATAGAATGGCCCCCACAATCTCCAGATTTATCCCCTTAGACCACCTTCTGTGGGGACATTTAATATACGCCACTTCATTTGCTTCACTACAAGAGTTGCGTCAACGTATTGTTCCCCAATGTCGTCAAATAACTTCAGAGATTCTCCAACACGTCAGACTACGGTTTGAACAAAATTTATATTCATTTTTGGAAATTAACACTTTCAGAATCTCTTATAACCTAATTAAATTTGTAATTCCTAACATTAGCGCTCTACAATGTTTTTTTAATCATCTAAGTTATTTTTAAAAATAATGTTTAGTTATATTGTGCACTTAATTGCTAATAAAATTAGCTTTCACATGATGTATCACATTTTGGAATACGTAAATGTTTTTTATCCCGCTAGAGGGCGCTAAAATCAAAAGTGACGCAACCAGCAATCACGCTGCTGAATTCTCCATAAAATTACCCTTTCAATGATGTATCACACTTAGTGCCTTCCCTATTTGAATTGTAATGGTTAGAAAGACGGTGGGGAGGGAAATGACGTATGACAGTTGTGGACATGTTGGAAAGGTGTCCCCCTTAAATTAAAAATCGGCCTGTTTTTGCGTTTTTTTCAAAAAAATATTCTTCGAGTTATTCAATCTGTTTCGTTCCACTGTTCCACTCGATGTGGACACGCTATATAAGCCGGCCACTATACACGGCCGTGCGATAACTTGTCAGTCGCCAGCGGACACGTTGCATAAGGGTCCCCTCGTGCTAGGAAGAAGGTAGTCTAGGCCCTCGAGGAGAAAGTATCCTAGGCCAGAAGAAAGTACCCTGGGGAGAGGGATTCCTAACTTCGGAGGAGAAGGCTCTCTTAGTCTCTTGAGAGAAAGGCTACTGAAGGCACCCTTGGGAGAAGACCTCGGCGGCCCACCCCATAGGCCCTCGCAAACCCCTGAAAGCCTCTGATGATGAAATCCCCGAGTCAGTGTCTTTCTTAGAAATCTGACAAATATCCAGAATAATGCAATCGTCAGCGCAAACTTAGCGTTTTTAGAATGTATACAACTCGATTCTGTTTGCGTAAACATCCGAAATGATGCATTCGCAAACATAGAGTTTTTTAGAAGTAGGCAACTCGATTCTGTTTGGGTACCCATGCGAAATGTTGCAAGCAGGGCTTTCCTTTCGTGATACAGTGGTTAAAGTAATTGACGTTTATTTTTTTGAATTTCTAGAACATCTGGGAAGGTTTTTTCGAGGAAATCAGTGTTTATTTTTAAAATTTTATTGTTGTTCAAATTAAACAATTTTAATGCATAAACATTTATTCGACAAGTTGCAAATACCAGAGAGGCATGGATATACAGAAACGAATCAAAAGCACATAATTCGTTTGGAAAGCTTTAAATGCGATATAGATATACAGGTGGAGTTATAGGTTTATATGCACCGTGCGTATTACACACACTAACGTAGGCATATTTTACATGTATACGTATTATCTGTAGATGTAGCAAAGTTACGATAGTGGGGTGACATTCATAAAGGTTTTCGACTTTCAATCGTATTAGTGCTGCAGGAGTGTCGTAAGGATGTATACTGCTCGTCAGAAATAATGTCTCCCCCCAGAGACCCGAAATCAAACCCCCCTTCCTGGTAGTGGCTTATGTTTCAAGCGCTGTTACTAGTCATGGTCTCATTTACATATTTGCCTAGAAGGATTCACTGTAATGAGTTCAATTTAAATTTCCGAGAAATTAGGGGAATACGCATGAAAGCGGCTGCGAGCGATACATATACATACGTGTACGGATTGTATCCTACGTATTGCGCTCATTAGTTTTATATTTTAATAATTAATAATAATAGTTATTTATTGATTTTATTCCATCTTAGAATGCACTGTCACTAAATTAGTAAAAAACTTACGTATAACTTGCGATACGTGTCTATATTTTTATCTGAATTAATTCCTTTTCAATGTAATTTATTTCCTTTTCTAAATTAACCAAAATAAATAGTAATATATTCCCCTGACAATAGAAGTATGTTGTCTAAGGACTAGAAATGTTAAGTTATTGCTTTTAAATGATTACTATATTATAAAAATTATGTATGTATATTCTACCAATAAATGTGGTTAGTTAAATAAAAGAAAGTTTTGTAGAAACAATTTATTGTATCAATTTGTGTTTATTTTTTACTGTTAATCATATGTAAATATGTTGTAAATTCTTGACATAACATAGCAAGATATATACAATTAAATAAAACGGAAAATAATGTAAATATATATTATATATATTATATAATGAAAATAAATGTAAAATTTCGTTGGCTTTTACGGTCAGTGTCAACGTAACCTTCGGTGTTTCATTGTATTGTTGTAACTATGCTCGACGCTTTGTTGTGCAGGCTGCTAGCTTCTTCAGGTATCTGTTTTCAGACAGCCTGACAGCAGATAATCAATATGGACATCGAGCAAACTTACGACAATATGACAAAACATAATGAAAAAACAGACAATTCTAAATATAATGTCAAAAACAAAAACTGAATACATAGGTAAATAGGTCAAAAAAAATAAACAAATAATTCTAAAAATAAATATCTAAAAAGATACGATAATAAAAATAAATAAATAAAAAAATACGATAATAAAAATAAATAATTAAAAAACTAAATTCTGTAACACATTATATAAAAAATTACTTAACTAATACTTGGTATAATACCCATTGCTATCGATGCATGCTCTTAATCTATCAGTCATAGAATTAACTAGTCGTTGACAGTAGTTTCTGGCCCGCAATCTTTCCCATACGTTACATACATTTCTAGTTAAATTGTCTACTGTTCTGGCGTTGTTTGTTATTTCTTCGTTCCAGTTCCGGGTCATGAGAGCCCATAAATATTCTATCACATTCAAATCGGGCGATTTAGCAGGCCATGGAATTAATATAATGTCAGGATTGTTTTCCATCCAATCACGCACTGGTCTTCCGGTATTGATTGGCGAATTATCTTGAACGAGGTAAATTGAGCTTTCGGGGAAGAAAGTGCGTGCAGTAGGTAGCAGAACGTCTTCCAGAATATCCCTGTATTGTTCTGCCGTAAAATGTCCCGCAATTGGAACTATTTCCCCTGGTCCTGCGGCACACATCCATCCCCAAAAACCACAAGAAATTCTCCCACTTCTTCGAATTGCCTGAATGTTTTGAATATCATATCTAGAATTATTTCGCCGCCATAATACTTTTCTTGCCTCATGGGATATCGTGAAATCTTTCTCGTCGGAAAAATAACATTTTGCCAACATCGATCAATTTTTCGGTGTGCAACAGCTAAACGAGTAGTAGCATGTTCTGGACTTAATTCTATTTTTCGTGCGGGTCGTCGACAATGAATACCACTTTTGTGCAATGACGGTCTTATGGTGGAGTGCGAGCAATTTAATTGCAGTAGTTCTTTTATTAAAGTGGACGTGCAAAATGGATTTGCCGTAGTAAAATCAACAATCCTGTTTACATCTTCTTCCTCTAATACATGTCTCCTTCCTGGCCGTGGTAATGTTTTCAGCGGTCTTTCATTTTCATTTAAATTGTCATATCTCGATATCCATCGTTAAACTTGCCGCATCTACAAACGAAGTAATAATAAATTTAAAAGCGATTTACACTTTTAAATACACATAAGAAATTTAAAAAGAAGGACATCTGCTTCCGGGTTTTGACCGCGTCATAGTAAAGTACATATATAATAAAATAAAACAAAAATGAAAAAGAAAATTACAAAAAAAATGTACAACTTACTCAAACTCGACGTTTCGCCACTAAAAAGGCTTCTTCAAGAGCAAAACTAGGTGAGGGACCTTGTTTGGATACGTAAAATTAACAACTATTGAAATAAATTATTGAGATTAAATATTACATTGTCAAATATACAATCTCTGGAAATTTCCATTTGGAAAATTAAAAGCTTTGCAAAATTTTATTGTAATTCCAATAGCATATATGAAACACAGAATGTACTAATTGTTGTTAAAATATTTAATTATCTATTAATACTAAATAGGTATACCAGAAATAAAATATATGTATGTTTAATTAAAAAAATGCAACTTGTACTTACCGATAATCCAACTTCATTCGCTATTTCGCGCTTGGTCTTTCCTTGTTCTTTCATAGCAATAATCTTTCCTCTAGTTTCTAATAATGAATCTGGCTGATTTAATCTTCGCGACATATTCACATATGTATTTTAAATGATAGCAATGAAATCAGAATCACAACTAAAATATAATTCTATTACCACTTTTATTTTGCTTGATATTATACCCCCCTTTTCATATGGTCCATCTGTCAATTTGAAAGTTTGTAATTAAAATGTCATTAGATACCATGGATTATAGACAAACTAAATAGAGATCACCTCTGTAATCCTATAAATTCAATAGTTTTCTGGGTAATATTTATATTTTTAAATAAGTTTTATATAAGATGCAACAATTCATAAAATAATAATAATAATGAATCAAATTTCGATCTGTATTTAATACAGACCGAAGTCCTAACGTAGTACGGTCGAAGTACTTCCTCTCGATTATTTATTTTTTTTTTAAGTGAGGAAAAATGCCTAAACGCACCATCAGGGACGAGACCCGTCTCCGGTGTGTGGGGCTCGCACCCACTCAAAAACCGCACTTTGTCAGGTGTAGAATCCATCCCGGAACCGCTGGTCGCATTACTTCAGGATGGCACCTCGTAGTTAGCCTCGGTCGGCTGCCTCCATTGCTTGGGTCTCTCTCTTCTTCTCTTTCAGCACCTTCTCGACGAACGTGGCGATCTTCTGCCAGCGGTCGTGTCCGGACAGCATCGTTTGGACGACGTTATCCGGCGTCAGAGGTCCTACTTCGTGTTGTAGCGCGGCTCTGTAGTCACTCCACCTCTCGCATTCGAAGAAGGTGTAATGAGCATCATCTTCCGCAGAGTCGTGATACTGACATGTCGCGTTCCCTGCTTTACCCATTCGAGCCAGGTATGCGTTGAAATACCCGTGTCCGCTGAAAAATTGGGTGAGGTAGTAATTTACCTCGCCGTGGTCTCGGTCCATTCACTCCGTTAGGTTGCGGATAAGTCTGGCTGTCCACCGTCCTATCGTGTCGTTCTGCCAGTGCTCTTGCCAACATTGTCGTGTGAGCGCTTTAGCGTCCGTTCTGGCTTGTCGTGCACCGACGTCTCGTCGTGTCTCGTAGACTCTCTTCTTTTCTTGAGCCAGTAAGTCTATCGGGGTTACTCCTGCGATCACGAGCACCGCCGGTTCGGAAACCGTACGGTATGCGCTGGCGATCCTGAGTGCTTACCGTCGCTGTACTGAAGCCATCCGCTTTCTGTACTTGTCCTGCTGTAAGGCGTCAGCCCAGATCTCGCTTCCATACAACAGTATGGAATGGGTGCCGGTCATTAGCAGCCGGCGTTTACTCGCCGTCGGTCCTCCTACGTTGGCCATTAGTCGGCTCAACATCGTCGTTACTTTAGCGGCCTTATCGCTCGACGACTGAATCTGTTGCCAGAAGGTCGTCTTGCTGTCGAGCCGCAATCCGAGGTACTTCACGGAAGTTGTAGTGGTTATGACTTCCGTATCCACCGTCATCTCGATCTCCCCAGGGATTCTTCTCCTGGTCAGTAGAACGACCTCGGTCTTCTCCGTTGCCAGGGTCAGGCCGTGTTCGTCCATCCATGTGGTGACTCTTCGCATTACCTGATTGAGCCTTCTCTGGGCATCCGTCTCGTCACGCGCTAGGATGACTGCCGCTACGTCGTCTGCGTATCCTATCAGATACGCATCTTGCGGCAGCTCCATTCGGAGGATCCTGTCGTAGGACACATTCCATAAGTCGGGGCCGAGTATGGAACCCTGCGCCGCTCCCGCTGTTATCTTCTTCGTGCACGGCTCGCCTGCGGTGACGTAGACCAGCTTCCTGTCGCTAAGGTAGCTGCGTATCATCCTAAGTAAATAGGATGGCGTGTCGAACGTGTTCTGCAAGGCGTCCAACATGACGTCCCATCTCGCCGAGTTGAAGGCGTTTCTTACGTCCAATGTGACGAGCATCACCAGGGGTCTTGAGTAATGATTTCCCCGTTGAGCGGCTTCGAAGGTTTCCACTATCTGCGCTACGGCGCCGACGGTGAAGTGTCCCTTCCTGAAGCCATGCTGTCTCTCGGACAGGCCTCCCGCGTCGTCTATGCTGCTCTCCAGTCGCGTTTTGAGCAGTCTTTCTAGTAGTTTTCCAGCCGTGTCCAGCATACATAGCGGTCTGTATGCAGATGCCGTGGACGGGTTGCCCTTGCCTTTGCTTATCAGCACTAATCGCTGTACCTTCCATCTCTTGCAGAACGCTCCTTCTGTTAAACAACGGTTGTACATGTTCAGAAGCAGATCTGGGCAGACGCGCGCCACAATCTTGAGAGCTTCCGTCGGAATTCCGTCGTGTCCAGGTGCCTTCCGGTTTTTGTAGGGAGTTCGCCGCTCTTGACAGTTCATCTCCGCTAAAAAGCGGGATGTCGTTCAATAGCTCGTCCTCCATTTCCGCAGTTCTCTCCGGATGGGTAGAGAACAATGTGTCAACAATGTTCCGCATCCGATCTCGTTCGAGGACTGGATTCGCCGTCTTCGTCGTAAGCTTCTGCATGACGATCTTGTACCCAAGGCCCCATGGGTCGTTGTCAACGTCCTGCCGCAGCTCCTCCCACTTACGTTTCTTGCTCCTGTAGATGGCGTTCTTGAGATCTCTCTTGGCGTTCCTAAAGTCCTCGGACTCTAGTTCTGCCGCGTTCGGATCTCGTCGTCTCACTCTGGTTATTCTCCGCCTAAGCTGTAAGCATTGTTTCCGGAGGGTCGCGATCTCGTCGTTCCACCAATACGTAGATCTTCTATTGTGTTTCCTTCTCCGCTGCATAAACGCGTCGCAGGCGCGACGTATGAGCGCCATGGTCGCGTCCGCAATTGTCTCCGCCGAACCAGAACATTTCATGACGACACCCTTTCCCCGAGCGATTGCATGAGCCAGGGCGTCTTCATCCAGCTTCGCTACGTTCCATCGAGGACTAGGTGGAGCAGGATTTCGCCTGATCGGCTGCTGTCTCGTCACGTTGTAGCTTATGTACTGGTGGTCACTTCCGGTGTAATCCTCCATGACTCGCCAGTCCACGATGTTCCGCACAATGTCCTCCGAGGCCAAAGTGATGTCCGGTATCGTCTCTCCGTAGCCTGGTCTTCTGAAAGTGGTAGTGTCTCCGACATTTACCACGATGAGTCCGAGTCTGGCCGTCATGTCCAGTATACGCCTCCCTCGCGAATCGGTGTATTCCATACCCCACTCCACGGCTTTGGCGTTCACGTCTCCTCCTAGAATAATGGACCCTGCCATTTCTCGAAGGTCGTCTTCCAGGTTATCAAGCTTGCCCTGAAAGTCCGCTATCGGCTCGTTGGGTGTGAGATAGCAGTTCACGTAGGTGATGGTGCCGCACTTTACTCATACGTATCCGTTTCGGGCTCCGTGGTTGTCGACGATGATTGTATTCGTGTCCGGGATCCATATAGCTGCAGTGCCGAGTGTGTCCCTGTACCACCCGGTGCATTCCTTATCCCGGAATTGCTCACTGATAAGCAACAGATCTACTCCGGTGTCCAGTTGCAGTTGGATGAGGAGATCGTCTGCTGTTCTGCTTCAATGAATGTTGCCTTGTAGGATTCTGGTCATTGGCTCTTCTTTGCCTGCTCTAATGCCTTTTTGAAAGAGGAACATGCGCCGGAACCAGGGACATGGCTGCGTGTCACGGTGTCTCCCGTGCAGAGGAAGCATTTTGCTTTGTTCTTGCAATCCTTCCGTTGGTGGCCTTTTTCTCCGCAGTTGATACAAAGACATTGGGTTCTTCTGTCTGGTCCCGGACAGGAAGCCTGTCGATGTCCGTAGCCGAAGCAGCGGAAGCACCTGACGACTTCTACCCTGCGTCTTATTCTGCTGTTTATCCAGGCAATCTTTATTCTCGGTGTTTCCAGCAGCTTAAGGGCTTGACGCTGACTCAGTTGGACGATAGCCAGTCTCAGCCCTCTGCTATTCGCGTGGGTGACGCTGATCTTCACGTGCCGTCACTGATTCCTAACTTTGCTTTGACTGCTGCGCAGACTTCCTCCGTTGTCGTTAACCAGTCTAGATCTCTGAATTATAACGTCTCCTTGGGCTCTACGGTGCTGATATTTGCCTTCTCGCCCAGGATCGTCTTCAATGCGCTGCTGAAGCCTGCTGTGTCTTTGGTGCTGGGTCCTAGTTCCAACAGCATATCTCCCGCGCGTGTTTTCCGCACCGCCTTCGGGTTTCGCGTTGCTGCGCAGCTCTCGCAGTACGTCAGCATACGACTTCCCTTGTGCAGGTTTTACTAGAAGCGCATCCAATCGAGGCTTCGTGTTCCGCTTCTTCTGCTTGTTCTTCTTTAGCTTTTTCTGGTCGGTACCGTCCTCCTTTCTCTGACCACCGGCTATCTTCTGCTGCTGTTTCCTGTCAGAAGCTTTTACAGCTGCCTTCTTCTCTTCTTGAGCTTGCTTTCTCCTGCCTGCTCGGTCCTTCATCCACACGTTCTCGGAGGGATGCGCTTCTTTCTTCTCCACGTTCTTGTTGCCCATAGCAGAAGTAGCCTGCGTCTTGGTAGCAGGCGCTGAAGCCTTTTGCGCGCGCTCTCTTGCTTGCAGCTCGGCATTCTTCCATCTCTTCCTGCAGTCAGAGATCATAACCACTGCTTCTTCTAGCTCCTTCAAGCCGTTCTTTACATCCATCGAGACGTTCTTCTGCCTGCCGATAGCTGCCTTCATGGTCTTGATGACACCTATGCACTTCTGCAATTGCTCCTCTTCGCGGCATCGCAGTTTGCAGATAACCTCTTTTGTGGACGACATATCTGGAGCCGATGTGGTGTCGTCACTGCTACCTCCTGGTTGTACGATGTTAAATGTCGTCAAATCTATCGTAATCGGCGACCTAACGTGCTGCGGTTGGTGTCTCGAAGGCACCGTTGGGGCTCTCTTCTGTGCTGTTCTTCGGCGTTCTCTTGTTGGTTGGTAAAGTTGCCATGTTGAGTAGTTCGCCAGCGCTTCGTGTATGGAAGAGCGGGCTGCAATAGTCAAGAACGGGTGTATCCTCAGATCTTACCCCAGTTCCCTGAGGCACTACACGGACGGACTGGAACTCGCCCGGGGCAATGCAGATTCCGACATCTTGCATCCACTATACACTACCTGGTCAGGGCCCGAAGTGGCTGGTTCCTCACAATGCGTCGCGGATCCTCGTCGGCAGAGCAAGCTTACATCAGCCTACTCCCCAGCCGGATGAGATCACCAGTCGGTTCGTAGATACTCCCGGAGTCGCCGCAACGCTTGCCGATCTGTACCTGGGAACAGAAAGGAAAGTGAAGAGGAAGGGTGGGGGTCAGCGGACAGCTGGCGTCACTGGCTGTACTCGATTAATAATAATAATAATAATAATAATAATAATGGAAAAATGCACACTTGTATTATAAATGCAAACATTTATTAAATTCATACGAATACAATAAACAGTTATTGTCACAATAAGTGTGTAATATAAATGTATTTTACATTTAAACATCATTTTATTATTCCTTAATTTCACATAGATTATACTCCATTAGTTACAATTTGTGTGCATTATAATTTTTAACAAGAAAATATAAAGAGCGCTACCAATATTAAATAGATTTGAAATAGGAAAACCATGAATGTTTAAATCGTTAAATCTGCTAATAACTAGGGTGTTTACCTGCCCCAACCGTGCTTACCTAAACCGCTTGACGTAGTTTCGATATTCTTTGCTTTCTAGGAGGAGACTTTTGACGAGCAGTATACGTATTTGCTTTTAGGAATTAGTACATGTAGTTTAATTATCTAGTTTTCCAAATGATGTATCTATGCAATAACATAGAACTGAAACAAAACTCTCTAAAAATTGTAACTAAAATAAAATTCTTGTATTCAAAACGAAACAAAATTCTATAATAAAATTTACAAAAGCGAGCGATGAATGTGTTTTTCTCTTTCAAATACATATCCTCCTATGACACGCCTAACAGCCCCTCCTCTCAGTATCACATACATAAATACGTAGGTACATACATGTCTATGTGTGTGTATTTGAAGTCGAATGGGAAACTTTTGCTACGCCAATCTGTATACGACGTAACTTTTAATTCCTGATTTATTTCCACTTAGAGGTCAATAAAACAATAAATAATTAAATACCAATTTATTCCATAACATATAATAATATGTTTTCGTTAAATAACTTCTTCGGTGGAAGAAATTGACATTTAATATGTGTCAAATTACTAATAATATAAATATAATATAATTGGTGATTGTATACAATTTACAATCGGCCTTAATGTTCTACACACATTTAACACATATCATGATAGGTTAAAATTTACTTTTGAAAGAGAAAATCAAAATTCTATAAACTTTTTAAATGTAAAGATACTACATGATAACACACAAATAAAAACAAACTGGTACATTAAAGACACTAGTAGTAGTAGGCATTTAAACTATTTTTCAAACACTTCGGTAAATTTTAAAAAAAGCGTAATTAACAGTTTAGTAGATCAGGCTATTAAATTAGCTCACCCTGATTTTAGAAAAGAAAATTTAAGCAAAGTAAAAACAATACTAGAAAAAATAGTTATCCTAAAGAGTTTTACAATAAATTAATCACAAAAAGAATAAATAAAATATATAACACAGGTACAAAATCAAATAATAACATATACCACACTATACCATATATAAACAATTTAAGCGACACAATAAAACACGAATTAAAAAAATCAGACATTCACATAACTTTCATACCTACCAACAATAGACATTTATTCACAAATTTAAAAACACCCATTAAACATGATAATCAAAGTAATGTCGTTTATAAATTAGATTGCAAAGATTGTAATAAATGTTATATCGGACAAACCAAACAATATTTAAAGAAACGAATTTATAACCATCAATACACTGTTACACATAACGTCACCGCTGAAACTGCTTTATCTAAGCACTCTAAAGATAGACGACATAATTTTGATTTTCAAAACACTAAAATTTTAAAAAAGGAAAATAATTATAAAAAAAGATTAATTTACGAAATGATATACATTAAGAAAGATGAAAACGAGGTAAATTTTAGAACGGATATTGATAATTTAAGCGTTATTTACAATAATTTAATTCACGCATGAATTTTATTAATTTTAAGCTCTTGACTAGGTTTTTTTTTGCCATGTTTTTCCCTAGTCCTTGAACAGAATTGTTAGAGCTTGACAAAAAATAGATTGATATACGAATAATTCAAATCATTTCAATTTCTAATGTTGTATTAAATCATTATTCCTTCATTATTACTTGTGAATATAATTAAAATTCGATATATCAATGAATTCTTTGTTTTAATTAATTTTGTTGATAGGCATGGCAATTTATATTTATATTATTAGTAATTTGACACATATTAAATGTCAATTTCTTCCACCGAAGAAGTTATTTAACGAAAACATATTATTATATGTTATGGAATAAATTGGTATTTAATTATTTATTGTTTTATTGACCTCTAAGTGGAAATAAATCAGGAATTAAAAGAAGTACATAAAGGTCAAAAAATACATATATACGACGTAAGAAAGAAACTGCAAACAATAAGAATCTATAATGGAGAAGGAAAGAGCAATTCAGATAATACTTGATAGTGGTTCCTTTCGCGATATACAACGATCAACAATTCCTATAATATCGATATATATTATTAAAACGCAAGTTAAGCTGCGTACTGACTTGAGCAAATTTACGCGCACAAACGCTGTGCGCACACAAATCCTGTGATAAACGTGAAGAAACCGCCAAGCGACGGATAGCGTTCGTGCGCATATTGGGTGTTTGTGCGCGTAAATTTGCTCAAGTCAGTACGCAGCTTTAGACTAATTTCTTTATACGAAAATTGCCACAAGATTACCGGACAGATGAGGAATAAGTTACGACAATAATACAAAAATTGATTGTTTTGACGGAGTTCCACCCTGCACATACAAATGTTCTATTTGTAGAAATTGTGTCACTCGCATACATTTCTTTAAACGTTTCAAATTTCATATTCACGCCCACGTGATCATGTTTATGACGATCAAGAACTGGCCGAGTAACGGAAGATGAGTTAGAATAAGTAATTTCCTTACAATACCAAAAGTCAATTCTACGAGTGCATTATTTCGAATGTTTACACATAGAGCATCGAGTTGTGTAAATTCTAAAAACGCTAAGGTATACAGTGAGGTTTTTATAACACCGTACATAGCCCCTATGTTCGATTTTATATGTCCCATATCAACACAGTTATGCAGCCAACATTACTCCTATTGCAAACATGGGGCGTATACAAACATCTAATCTCGTTGATACTACATAACTACGTAATAAACATAACCTCGTAAATAAATCACCTTTTATTTGTCAAATAAAATTAAAAGATCTTATCAAATAGTGAATAGAAAAACAACAAAAATTATATCTAAGGAAGTTTTAATAAATGTTCGAAATGTCCACCTTCGCATTCCATACAATATGCAAGTCTATTATAAAATTCTTGCAAACAGTTTGATAAAAAATGAGGTTTGGTTTGCAATTCCTCAAATGCTGTAAGTATGCGTGTTTTTAAGTCTTCAATATTTGTTATATTTATATTGTTATAAATTTTTGATTTCAGGTATCCCCAAAGAAAATAATCGTTAGGTGATAAATCTGGTGAACGGAGGCCAAATTATCGGACCAAACCTGCCTATCCATTTATCAGGAAAAGTTACATTCAAAAAGTGTGAAATAGCTGCAGTAGAATGTGCTGGGGTCTCATCCATCTGGAACCAGGGATTTTCAATATTCAAATCTTGAATTCGAGGAACAATTCGTGTTCTTAGCAATTCTAAGAATTTGGTTGAATTGAGATTTCCGTCAATGAAGTATGGTCCTATAAATGCAGTACCAATGATATCTGCCCAACCATTGACCCGTGCATTATATTGCGTATGTGTTAAATTTTGACGATGATCATTAGTCCGTGACCAATACCTAATAGCGCAATTGAAACGAATCAATTAGATTTCAGTGAAAAAAATACTTTTTATACAAACCGAAAATTTTGAGAATTAACTGAACCATTTAAAGAAAAAGACGCTTCATCGGTAAACAATATTTTTGTTAAAATGTTGTCATTTTCATTAATTATATTAAATAAGGTTTCACAAAAATCTATGCGTTTTATTTTATCTTCAAGGAAGAGTTCTTGGTGATTACTAAATTTGTACGCTCTGTATTTATACATTTTAAAAATGCTACGTACAGACGTTTTTGAAATGTTAAAGTGCTGTGCAGTCTTATTTGTTGCTGGTACTGGGCTTTCTTCGATGAAACATAAAACATTTAATTTTAGTTCTTCGGTAAGTACATGGGAAGGTTATTTTTCTTTTTGTGTGTGCTTATTATACAACCATCCATATTAAATGATTTAATAATTGTATGGATGGTTGATAGAGCCGGGATTGGTCTGTCGGGATACTTTGCAGCAAAGTGATCTCGTATACTTCTAATACTGTTTCCAGCTTGATACAAATTTATAATTTCATTTTTTTCGTCTTTAGAATACATTGTAGGAATTATTTTATCTTGTTACGACTTTGACAGTTATCAATAAAATTGTTTATCTAGAAATCAAATAGGAGTAATGTTGGTTGCATAACTGCCCATGAGTTGACATGGGACATATAAAATCGAACATAGGGCTATGTACGGTGTTATAAACACCTCACTGTATAGTGCCCGGCTTATATAGCGTGCTCACGTCGAGTAGTTGCGCCCATACGCCTATAGTTCACCTACTTATGTATTATTGTTTTGGAATAAATTTCTTGTATGGAAGTTCGAACATAGAGTGGTGAGGATAATCTTTCCAACGAAGGAAAGCTTCATATTCGATGGTTAAATGTATTATTCATAGATAGTATTATTCACATATAGAACATATATCAAATTTGATTAAATCTTAGAAAAGAAGCTCCGTAACGATGAAGTTTATTTATATTAGAAGAAGCAATATATACATATATAACATACAAATCAATGTAAATAATATACTAAAGAAATAAAGTAAGTATGATGTACGTATTTATTCTCCTATTATCGATGTCAAGTCCAGAGATGGTGCCAAAGATTCTTTCAACAATTGCTTGATTTCACCTATATCTTGTTTCACAGCTTCCAAATCACTAACAGCATTTTCATTTGTTACATCTTTTTCTCTAAAATATCTCTGAATAAGTTGTGTCATGAGAATAGGAAAATCTCGTGTTATGTGCTCATCTGCTTCTCTTTCGATGAAACAACAATTTGTAAGCGTGAATCGGGCTTTACGATCAGATGGTGTTTTAGTTAGAACTTGTATCCATTCTAATGCTGAACCGAGACCTTGAGCAGTTGGTATTAAATTTAATGGTGGTGGTAATACAGTTTGGTCTATATAATCAAGGTATAAATCAGTTTTACCAAATGTCCATTCTGCATTTACATTATCGATCACTTTTTGAAATGTATTCGACATAGTAGCAATAAGCATGTTAAGCAAGATAATAACGATTAATATTTCAAATAAAGCAAAAGCTATATAACCAATAGCTTCGGTAAATGTATGCTCATTGATTATAACTGTGTTTTCAACTTCTCCTGGTAGCGCTTCTATTACTACATCTCCCGAAGCTAGATCAGACATAGTGAAAATTGCCCAAAAATAGGTTTTCAATGCAGAAGAAAAATCTACAAAAGATGAGGCTTGAGATTTTTGTATACCCGTAGCTTTATCAGTTTGAACCATTCCATCATAATAATGGTAAAGCCTGCATGTACCACAAGTAAATGAAAGTATAATTAAAGCAAATATAGTCAAATACTTTGCAACATCACTACTCATCTTTCCTAAACATATCTGCAGTGGGCCCATTACATAATGGAGTTTTACCAAATGAAGTAGGCGAAAAAATGACATAACGACAGCTATTGCGAATGTTCCTTCTGCGATTAAGGTTGGATCTAAGTGATGCCAATACTTTCTTTCTAGATCTACTTGATCATTCTGCTGTACATCAATTGAAGCAGCTAACCAAAATGAGAATGTCAAGATATAAAGAATGTATGTTACTAAATCGAACCAATTCCACAACTTTGAAAAATGCCGTGTAGGTCCCTTTAGCATACATAGACGGAAACTGCTCCAAATTATACTGCAAACAAATAGGATAATAATCGGTTCCAAACCAGAATTTGGCGGTCCTCTCTTCATACTCTTTTTACTCATATTGGATTCTAAAAAAATGATAACAAGGAATACAAAATATGCTCCGATATGTGTTAACATTTTGTTCAGTGGGATCGAGTAATGTTTGACTAAACTGTGTTTAGGTAATATCAGACAAAAGATCGCAACTATTGGAAGTAATGCTAGTCTAAAGAATGGGTAAGAGGCTTGCACTATAAGTGACTTAAACTTCCATTCGTAAAAATCACCATGCCACACAGCTTCTACCATTTGTTGTGTATTAGGATGTGCTACAAATTGCTTCTGTTTGTAATCCATGGCCAGGACTAGCCGCGGATAAATTAAATGGTCAGGAATATTTAAACCACCTTGTTGTTTTAGAATTAAATCCATCTCTTCTGTGCTTCTGCAGCCTGCTATTATTTCCACAGCAAAATTACTGATTTCATGGGATAATTCTAAATAGGCTGCTTTGAATTCTGGTACCATTCTCGAACAAAGTAATAATTCCCTGGACAATTCAAACGCGGATAAAATTGGATCGTGAGTAGCATGACAAATATAAGCTGGATTAGTTACAGCTCTGTACAGATTGAGGCGAAGCGTTTCTCCGTGTAGAAGATCATCATGGTCTAAATGTGCTAAACATTCGTTGCAGGAACAATTTGGCAAATGTGGTTTAGAAATCTTATGTCCGCGTTCAATAAGCAGTTCAATTATTTCAAAATGACCACATTGAGCGGCTAGAATTAATGGTGTAACATGATCTGGAAAATCTGAACTATGTGTCACACCTACAAATTCTAAACCTGGAGCGATTTCTTGCAGTTTATCTAGTAACAACTGAAGAATTTTAATTTGATTGTCTCTAATAGCGTGTAAAGCGCAATCTGCAACGTCAATATCTCTTTGTTGCAATAGAAACTCGACCATACTTTCAGACCGATTTTGTACTGCTATATGTAAAGCTGAAACGCCTTGGAAATTTACGCAATTTATATTAAAACCATGATTTTCCTGTAAAAATTCCTTCACTGCTTGTAAATCATTTGCTTGTACAAGTTCGAAAAATTTCTTTTCGGATTGTTGTAGGTGTGGTAACAGGATACTAGCTCGTTTTTGCAACGGTTCATCCTCTAAGCGTCTGTAGCCTCTAATGTTAAAACTATAGTGGCCAAAGCTTAATCTGCTAGGTAAATGAAACATTTGAGACCGACGATAACTAGGTTGTTTCGACAATGAAGCAGGGTCTTGGAAAGGCATTGGTGGCATGGGTGGTGGGCTTGGAACACGGCTCAAATCTTCAGTCATGGTTCAAAATGTATTCGTTTAAACTGTAGGTATATAACTGTATAACGCTGTTATGATAAAACTGGGTAAAAATATCGAGTGTAAAGTTGATTTGACAGCTGACTGATTGTATTTTTTTTGACAGCGCATATAGTGTATATTTTTTTATGATGCTATAATTCACAGATACCATAATTCATAAAATTTTTATATCATGATGTATGTAGAAGTTTATTGTATAAGTGTCCTAATTAGTAGAACATAGTTTTCATGACAGTTTGTATCGTACACTACAGTCTTTGCCAAGTACAGTAAATACATTGCGAACGGTTTTGAGTTGGTTAAGTGTTTTATTTATATGTCATAAGACATATAACATGGTGTCAGGTGTGAATTATAAGGAAGAATAAAACTAAACTGCTCTAATATAAGAGAAAAGAGAACTGAAACACAGAGAACTAATCTAACCAAAAAAAAATGGAGGGAAAGCTACCCAAAGAAGTAGAAATAAACAGTGCAATTAGTTGGCAAACATTTAAGCAACAATTTAAAATATATTTAGTGGCAACGGGAAAAGAGGAAAAGCCAGATAAGGTTAAAGTTGCATTGTTATTGAATGCTGTTGGTGAAGAAGCACTTAAGTTGTTTAATACATTCGGAATAAACTACGAAACGTGCAAACTAGAAGAAGTGATAAAAGCTTTTGACACACAATTAAATCCTAAAAGCAATATTGTGTATGAAAGATACCCATTTTTAAAAGAGTGCAAAAAGTGAATGAAACATTTGATTCATTTTTGGTAGATCTGAAAAAACTAAGTCAAACCTGTGAGTTTAAAGACCAAACTGATTCGTTAATACGTGACAGAATAGTGATAGGAGTATCGGATTGTTCATTACAGGAAAAACTTCTACGAGATGGTGCGGCAAATTTAGATAAGGTTATTAATGCATGCAGGGCAGCAGAGCAAGCAAAGGAACAAGCGCAGTCAATAAGAAAAGAGTTAGTAGTAGTAGATCTTCTTAAGAAAGAAAAGACATTTAAAAAGAAGAATAGTAAAAGGTATCAGTGTAAGAAGTGTGGAATGAAGCATGAAGCGAGAAATTGTCCAGCGTATAATCAGATATGCAGGAAGTGCAAGAAAAAAGGACATTTTGTGGTAGGATGTCAAGCAGGTAATAAGGAAAAGAAAAAAGTTCATGGAATTGAAGATAACGAAGAAATTGATGAGTTATTTATAGATAGTATAGACACATCGAAAAAAATCATAATTAGAGTAGGCTATGTGAATGGATTGTTACTTTAGCCACTTTCACATAATGACATTTATTCCTTGACATTTAATTTGAGGTTATAAAAGTTATAAACTTTGAATGTTTAAAGTTACAATGAGAAAAATGTCAAGTGACAAAATAAATGTCTAAAGTTTATGTAATAAATGATATGTGATAGTGGCTAAAGCAACGATCAAAAACATTTACATAGCCTATCCTAATTATGTTTTTTTTCGATTGCACGTTATATATCAAGTAAATACCACGGTAATCGTTAATAGTGTTAAGGATCATGTATGGCTAGAAACAATAGTAATAGGTAATTATAATGTTAAATTTAAGTTAGATACAGGGGCTGATTGCAATGTTTTGCCTATAATGCTTTTTAATAAAGTTAAAAATTCAGTAGAATATACGTTACATAATAAGAAATCTACAATAGTAGCACATGGTAATAATAGTATAGAAAGTATAGGTTATGTTGTTCTTAAATGTAGAGTAAAAGAAAAAAATGTTAGAATTAAGTTTTTATTGTTAGATGTAGAAGGTCCACCAATTTTAGGCTTAATTGCCTGCACAAAATTAAATCTGTTAAAAAGAGTGCACGATATAAAAAGTGAAAATAATAACTTTAGAGATGATTTAAAAAAAATTCTTAATGAAAACAAAGATGTATTTGGTGGTACGGGTAACATCCCTTACAGGTATAAAATAGTTTTAAAAGAAAACGCAAATCCAGTAATAAACCCATGTAGAAGAATACCTTTAGTTATTAAAGATAAATTAAAAGATACTTTGGAAGGGTTGGAGAAAAAGGGACTAATTTCAAAAGTTGAATATCCGACAGATTGGGTAAATAACATAGTAATAGTAGAAAAGCCTAATGGAAGCTTAAGAATTTGTTTAGACCCAAAATATTTAAATATGTCCATCAAAAAGGATCAATTTCCCATTCCTACAGGTGAAGAAATTATGGCTACCCTGTCAGGCAAATCAATATTCACAGTGTTGGATATGAAAGATGGTTTCTTACAAATAAGCTTAGATAAAGAAAGTAGTAAATTAACAACCTTTATAACTTCGTTTGGAAAATATAAGTTTAATAAATTACCTTTTGGGTTAACTGTGTTGCCGGAGGTTTTTCAAAGAATCAATAGCAAAATTTTTGGGGATATTCCAAACGTAAATACTTATTTTGATGATATAATTGTTAGTGGGAATAATGAAGAAAGTCATGATGTAGCACTTAGAAAAGTTTTAGAAAGAGCAAAACAGTTTAATGTTAAATTTAACCAAGATAAGGTGCAATTTAAGTTAAAAGAAGTAAAGTTTTTAGGTTTGGTATTTAATGAGGAAGGTGTTAGGCCTGACTGTGATAGGGTTAAAGCTATAACGAAAATGCTAGCGCCAACAAACAAAAAAGAATTGTTGAGATTTTTAGGTATGGTCAATTATCTAATGAAATTTATACCAAATCTCTCAGACTTGACAGCATCTTTAAGGGATTTAATTAAAAATGATGTAGAGTGGATATGGGGACCGGATCAAAATAGAGCGATGGAAAGACTAAGAGAAAAACTTAGTAATGCGTCTACATTAAAATATTTTGATGGTACAGATTCTATAGTTGTTCAATGTGAGGCGTCTCAAGTTGGGCTAGGGGCTTGCTTAATGCAAAATAAACTACCTGTAGCATACGCTTCTAGAACGTTAACTAAGACAGAGGCTAATTATGCCCAGATAGAAAAGGAGATGCTTGCAATTTGTTTTGCTATGGAAAAGTTTCATGAGTTTATTTATGGTAGAGAAATAAGAGTGTTAACGGATCATAAACCGCTAGTTAGCATAGTAAATAAGGATTTGTGTAAGGTGACAGCAAGATTGCAAAGACTAAAATTAAAACTTGTTAAATATAATATAAATTTAAAATACTTGCCAGGTAAAGAAATGCTTGTTGCTGATCACTTATCACGGAGTTGTTTAAAAGATAATGGTAGTTCATTAGTTTTAAATGATGTTGTACATAGTTTGTCAGAGTTACCAATAAGTGAAGATAGAAAAAATCAGTTTGCGTTGGAAGTTGAGAAGGATGCGGAATTACGGAGAGTTAAAGTGTGTTTAAATGGTTGGCCTACAGGTAAAGCAATGATGGATCCAGATTTGAGGAAGTATTGGATGCTAAGAAACGAAATAACAGTACATGATGAAGAGTTATAGTACCGAGAAGTTTGAGACAGGAAATGTTGAAATTGATGCATGAACCGCATGTTGGAATAGAGAAAACCAAGAAGAGAGGTAGAAAAATTTTGTACTGGCATGGAATGTCATTAGAAATAGAGAGATGGGTTACAAATTGCCTGATTTGTCAAAAGTATGCCAGATCTAAACCAAAAGAGCCGTTGTTAGTTCATGAATATCCAGAACTTCCTTGGGAAAAAATAGGAGTAGACATTATGGAGTGGAAAGGAGCTAACTACTTAGTGGCAATGGACTATTATTCCAAATGCCTGGAAATTTCAACAATGAGAGGAAAACCCGCAAATGAAGTAAAAGAAATATTTAAGAAAATGTTTTCGGCATATGGCGTTCCTAAAGTGGTGATATAGATAATATACTATTTAATTCGTATAACTCAAAAGAGTTTGCAGATCAGTGGGGCTTTGAAGTCAGAACAGTCAGTCCCAATTATCCAAAAGCTAATGGGTTGGCAGAAAAGGCAGTTGGCATAGCAAAAAGTATCATTAAGAAGACGGAAGAAAGTGGTGGAGATCTTAAATATGCTATTTTAGAGTACAGGAAGTCTCCAATAGCGGGAACTAATGTAACACCAGCTGAGTTGTTCATAAATAGAACATTAAGAACAAAACTGCCAGTGTCAAAACAAATATTGAAACCCAAAATAACTCAAAATGTACAGAAAGAATTCAAGGCAATACAAGACAAAGCAAAGAAGTATTATGACAGAACAGCACAAGAAGCAGACAAGTTTACAAGAAATAAAAAGGTTTTTATACAAAATCCACAGACAAAGGTATGGGAGGAAGCACAGGTAATTGAGGAAAAGGAAACGCCACGATCGTATTTAGTAAAGAACAAGGAAGGTAAAATTTATAGGAAGAATTCTATTGCTATCAGAAATGATAGAAGAGATGAAAATAAAAGTGATGTAGCGAAGACTGAAGATAAAAGTGAAGTTGAGATTGAAAATAAAAGTTGAAAATAAGCAAGAGACAACAAAAAGTGGTAGAATAATAAAAAAACCTATTAAGTTAGATTTATAGAAAAGGGGAAGATGTAATAATAATGACAGTTGCAATCCTGGAATAGGGAACTAGCATATAACACGTGTTCTAGTTGTACCGTTGTGTATCATTTACTTAATAAACATTTAGTTAATAATAATCACATTAAGTGTTTTATTTATATGCCATAAGACATATAACATAATAACACTTTTCTCTCCGGCGGCGGAAAAGTGAAAAGTAATCCTCCGGCGGAGGAAAAGTGACTTTGACTTTGCGGCCGACTACTCAGTCGAGAAATGTCAATTTTATTGACGTTTGAAGAAAAAATAATAAAACTGGATCTTCACGAGATTGATTGAAACTAATGACGATGCCCCATGAATCCATATTATATAGTAATTGTTGTAATGCTAAAGTATATGTACATATATCAATATTTACATCAATAAAGTAAATGCCTTGTTCACAATGGACGTAAGACATACGATATACGTAAACATACGATATACATAAGACGTAAAGATTGCGCTGCTGTTCATAATGACTATTTAACGTAATACGTAAATTTTAAACCGTACCCAAGGCAACGAGAGATTTAGGTCGTGTTTGGATTTGACAACTGACAATTTTTTGGTAATATCTCTCGAACCTGATCTATTACCATAAAATCTATAAAATAAATCATCCTTAACGTACTAAGTACATATACTGCGTAATGGACAAATCAACAACGACAAATTAACAACAAATTTATTAATGGTTCTTCTTTTACGACGACGTAAAACACAAATAAAATGTAAGAAAGACAGAAAACCCAGACGTTCGTGGGTAAGACCTGTAAATTTAAACAGTGAGAAGAAAGGTGAATTCAGACGAATACTTATAGAATTTAGAAGCCCTACAATCTCCTTCCAGATATTTTCTTTTTGGACCACCTCCTTATAATTTTTACTTAACTTATCATATAAGCATGGCTTAAGCTTTACAAGCTCAATAAGCATTTCTATATTAACATTTTCCATCACCTTTATACAAATATTTAAGCACCAAACCCACCACCGCAATTAAAATACAATTTGTTATACCTTAACGATTAATTTCTCACTAAAATGAAATCGCAAATCCAATCTGATTAAATACAGGTTAAATAGGCAGAATTCTGTCTATCTGACATTGCATTTAATATTGGGAGGTTACGTAAAAATTACATGAAGTGGAGGTCAACTTTACGTAACTATTACGACATACGGACATATCAAATGACATATAGGTACATGTCATGTATTGAAATTATTGAGCGCCATCTCCCAGTCATACCGGTACTAAACGAATGTTATCTCTCTCACTCAGTGCGTAAATTTACCTTTTTTGATGATTTTTTTCGCTGTCACCATCCTGTCACATGTTCTCTATTGTCTTCTGTCATTTTTGTATTACATATTATTTTAACATTATACACAAAAAATGAGTTTTTAACCTTTCAGTGGTCGCGTAAACTTTTTGTACGTCAGTGGTGGCACACGGTCTCAGAGACCAGTTTACAAATTACAAAAATTAACCAAAATTTACAAATAATTCCAGTAGGAATTCAAATTTAGATACATAAATAACAGATGCCAACTAATATCAATATATTTATTAAACGTAACATTCACTTTTCAATGTACAGAAACAAAATAACAAAATTTTAACTCGCTGTATCTTATAGTATCTATAAACAAAAAAAAATGTAATGAAACCTTAACTAATTGCAGATTTGTTTTTTAAAGACATAAGGCAACTTATTTTGTTAGGTATAGGTCGTCGGTTTTATCCAACTAAACACCATGCAGAGTACAAAGAAGTATAAAAATATTAGCAACTATTTTCATAACACTCAGAACATATGCCAAGTATATGCTCAAGACACATAAATTTTCCGCACTGTTTGCAAGAGTATCTGGTTTTTCTATTTTTTTCCATCCACAATAACTACATCTTCCCACTGTACCTGGGGGTGGCAAATTTTGTTGTTCTTCGACGTCTAAATGGCATATTTCTCGAAGTCTTAGTTTTATCGTCTTTGGCAGACTAGTGAGCATAGCACGATTTTTTTGATGGGAATAGAGTAATGAGGATGACAGTGCGACTAGAAATTCTCTTCTCGGACATGTTGAGTTTGAATTGTTTGTACTAGAAATTACGAATGTATTAATTCCTGCAACATTTAGCATACTATAAAAGATGACCATTGGCCACCTTCTTGTCCCACGCGCAACATTATATTGAGCACATAATTTGTCCACTGTATCAACTCCCCCTTTTGTTTCATTATATGTGTGAATAATTTCAGGTTTCCCTGTTACTCGATTTATATCGTCTCCTTTATGCATTGTAGAAAACAACAAAACATTTTTGTTTTTCTTTGGAATGTACGATACAAATGTAACGCCACACCCAAATCCAAACATGCTTGACTCTATTGGACGCCCATTCTGTTGTGTAAACAAATCTGGAATCTCCCTTTTATTTTTTCTCATGGTTCCTATAAAAGTGAGTCCATTATCTTTAAGACTAAGCGCAAGAGGGACACTAGAAAACCAGTTGTCAGTGGTTACATTCCTATTTGTTCTAAAAATGTGTTGACAAAGCCTTTCGACTACTGACTTTGCACTTGTATCCATTTTATATGGACCATCTGGTTGCTGCCCTACATAAACCTCCATATGACTTGTATAGAACATTTTCGCATACGATATTGCAAATATTTTTACTCCGTATTTATTCGGCTTGCTTGGTATATATTGTCTAAAGCCACATTTCCCTCTAAAAGCTTCCAATTTTTCATCAACTGTGACGTAATCAGAATGGCTATAACATTTTTTTAAGTTTTCATTGAAGTGATCGAACAAATCTCTTATGGGAGCTAGTTTATTTTGTGTGACCCTTTCTTGACGAGTACTAATATCATCAAACCGAATAAAACGAAGTAGCGCCCGAAACCTTCTCAGACTCATTGTGAGACGAAATGTTTCTATACCAGTTCCGTCCGTCTTCCACAGATCTTCAGTATTTAAATGGTTAGCTTTTCTTACTCCTGCTAGGTACAAGAGGCCTATCAATGTATTTATTTCATCAATATTTGTCGGACGCAAGTCTCTGCTACGACTGTAATTATTATTTTCATTTTGTATTTTAATATTCGTAAAACTCACAATTTTACTGAGAATTTCCCTATCAAAAAAGCATTTCCAAATTTCAGTAAAAGCTTTTCCTTTGACGTAGTCTTTAGCTCCAGGCAAATGAATAGTTAAATTTTCTTTTCTTGTCCTGACATTTTTGGGTGGACAGTGTTTACTCCATTTCGTTCTCTTATCTCGTCCTACAAAATATGGTCCTGTTAGTATACACTACTTTATCTACGACTAACTGAAGATTACAAAAAAAAAACAAATCAATTAAACGAAAATATAAATTAATAGATTACTATATGGGTTTTGACGTTTGACAATTAATTAAATACTCGGACTTGTTTATTTACTATGATAACGTTGGTATCATTACGTTCTTATTGGCGAAATGCAGAGAATAATGGTAACGTTATGTCTCATTATTCCCTGGTCGCATTTCATTATTTGGGTATTATGAGTACTATTATTAACCAATAGTGATTAATATAATACCTAGGCACTTTATTGTTTAGTCGTAGATAAAAGTATTTTATAACATGCTTATGTCAGTATATGTTATAAAACTCAATTTTTAATCCAATTAGCTTGCGTTAAAAGTGTCACTTTTACAGTCAGTTGTATAAAAAATTGTTTTTCAATTGTTTCCTGGTGTAAATATTTTTGAACTAACTTATATATTTGAATTTTGGAAGCATAGTGTATATTTTTTATCTTTTGCTTGCAACGTCATGCGACAAAAAGGTACTCGCTAGGGTATATAATTGCCGTATTTTCATACTTGAATAAATCCTTTTCCTTTCTCCTGACCGTCCTGCTGGGGTCGAGTAACGTCGGCCAGCAGAAGCCTCCTTGTGAAGGCGCCGAGTGAGAACGTTGGCTTTCATACCTATTCCATAGCTATTCTGCTGGGGTCAAATAACGTTGGCTAGCAGGAGCCTCCTTATGAAGGAGTTACGTGAAAAACGTCGGCCTTCATATCCGCCGCTTTAACCGTTCTGTCTAAACCGAGTAACGTTGGCCAGCAGAATCCTCCTTCGCACCAGCACTTTAACCGTTCTGCTGGGGCCGAGTAACGTTGACCAGCAAAAGCTCCTTGAGAAGGAGCAGAGTGGAAAACTTTGGCCTTTACATCCATTTTTTCTCCAATTTTATTGCCAACAATATTGTTTATTTATTTGATGCGATTATATGCTGTGTAAAATGATTTTACCTGTTCGCAGCAGTCCTTGGACAGGTACTCCAAGGACTGCTGCGAATAGTCAGTATCTAGAGTAAGATTTCGTTTAATAGTTATTTTGCTTTCGTAATATTATTTAGATTGTACATGTTTAGATTTAGATTTAACTGAGGGTGATACTATGATATATTGTGACCTAGTGATATATTGTGCCACCTTGCATAAGCTGTAAGTTGCTGGGGTTTGCTCGCTCTCAGAGCTCCCTGTTAATGCATTGCTCTAATTTTTAACTTTTGTAAATTCGTGCCATTTTTCTATTGGTAGTTGAATGTGGGTTGTAAAGACCAGTAGTATCCGCTTTAACGAAATGTACTAGCCACAAGTGACGGTGATGTAAATGACATTAAATAAAAGTTTAAAACCCACAACAAGTGTTTCAACGAGTTTAAAACACCAGCCACACAATGCCCTCTATCCAAAGCTATCACTTAACAAGTATATCATACACTGTTTTTTATACAACTATTTGAATTTAATTAAATGATTTAAGAATTCTACAATAGGTAGCTATTTATGATATAAGTGTTAAAAGTGCGACTTTATTTTGTGAGATGGGAAGATTACGAAACGAGCGTAGCGAGTTGAGCAACCCTTCGAACAAAATAAAATCACTTTTAATAAGTATATCATAAACAACTATTGTAGAATTCTTAAATGATTTAACTAAATACAAACAGTTGTATAAAAAACAGTGTATGATGATTCCCATGTCTTACCGGCATGTGGTCGGTCCGCATTTTCAAAACCTCCTTTCGGACATGCTCGGTTATCGACATATGTTTTGTTTTGACCCCTTTCGGAACCGTGTGTTGCAGCCTGTATACCCCATCCGGGCCTCCCCCTGTATAATTAGGTGCAGCGGTGTCAAGTCCAAGAGTGCTTCCATAGCTGCAGTTGGCGTCGATCGCATTGCTCCCGTTATTTCTAAGCAGGCAAGTCTTTGCACCTTGCTCAGCTTCTGAATGGCGTTTCTTTGATGCGTCTTTGGCCATCATACCAAAGCCGCATACGTCATTGTTGGGTTTACCACCATGCTGTATATCAAATTCAGCATGTCTGGTCTTAGCCCCCATTTCTTCCCATAAAAGCATCTGACAAGTGTTAATACTGTTACCGTTTTTTTGGCAATTCTATCTAGATGTTGATTCCAGGTAAGTGTGGAGTCTAGTGTTACTCCAAGGTACTTTATCTCTCCCACCCTCTCTATGTTTACCTCCTCCAACGTAACCGGATTTAGGCCATTCTGCTTTCGTCGGGGGGTAAAGGCTACGATGGTCTTATCGGCACTGTTATCAAGAAAAGGTTCCCGGGTGTCAAATTCAGATCTTAATGAAACTTGGTAGGTAAGTAGAGTATGTTGAGACTTGAAAATAAAAAAAAAATGTTTGTGTCGATATTCACTCTGAGAGGGTGGAACACCCCTTCGAACATTCGCAGAAGTCTTCTGGATTTAATTCTTGAACGGAAATAGATAGAACAAAAATTTAAATGCAAAAGTTGTACCTATTCGAAAAGTCTTTCAGTACACGTGAATGCAGTATATGCAGGGTGTTGCATTTAAACGCCATCGTCTTATGCTTAGGATGGTTATAGTGATATGAAATGAAAATTAACGCAAGTTGTTCATCTTTAATATCCTTTATTGATTTTGAAGCATATTCAACTATACAGAGTGTATCAAACGGTGATATCAACATAAAAACTCATTTTTTATGCTAGGCACGTACTATATTTATCTATGTACAGTGGCCAGCTTTTAAATCGACACCACCGCAAGCTAACGTCGACCTTATCTACTAATAATAATATCTACTATAAATCCTAACTGAAGATCGCACAACGTAACCCCCTCTACATTGCTATTAAGGTTTAGGAAATTCCGTAACGGTATCGATTATGCTGCTGTCCACTGTACATACATATATCAGAATCTATACATATATCTATATAATTCCATTCTTTATCTATATACTTAATTTCACTTCATACAGTTTAGGTAGCTCATTACTTCTGCTTCTCATTACCAATTTTAATTAAATTTGATTGAAGTACATATACTGCAATCGGCAATTGATATATCAGATGCGGCTGCTTTTAGTGTACATGAATATAAATAAAAAACAACACATGTGTGTGGTTATTTGTTATCGTAAATATTTAAAAATATCACATGTGTTTAAAACGAAATGTTTGCGAACCACATCCTATTAGTTGAAGGCTCATGGTTCAGGTATTGTGTTTTAATACTAATTTGAACGGTATACAGGATGGTCCATTTAAAGTGTAACACTGTAATATCTTCGAAACAATTCGTGTTATGAAGAAAAGTATTAGACAAAAGTTTAACTATATGAAGGGGCTTATTCGATGGCGCTACTGTTGTCACTATAAAAAAATACACAAAGGTCATAGCAAGGTCAACTCTTTTTATTTTATTGATTGTTTCAGTATCTTCTTTATGTTTCAAGTTCATTTCAGCTAGCTGGTTTGTTGTTTGCTCCATTGTTCTGCCTTTGTCGAGAAGTTCTGTGAGGTTTGGTTGATTTGTTAGTGCATGCTCTCTTACTGGTATTGCTGATGATTTGGGCTTTGATTTCGATGTCAATGTTCGTAAAATTACAAGTTTTTGCTGCTTTTGATAGGCGGGCGTAAAACTGACCAAGGGTTTCGTTTTTTGTTTGTTTTAATTCTCTGAATTTGAAAACTTCGAAGTCGATATTTGTTTTTGGTAGGTAATAATCGTTTAACTTTTTTACTACTATGTTATATTGAGAAGAGGGAGGTGTTGTTTCAAGAGGGTCTGATAGGGACAAATAGATATCATGTGCATCCTCACCGATTAAATGCAGTAATGTTGCCGTCTTCTTTTCGCCTCCCGTGATGTTTACTGCCACTAGGTAGTTTTTCACCCGATTCAGCCATTTTCTCCAACGTTCTCCGATGTTCGTTGCATCGGTTTTTGTGTCGAATGCCAGAATCGGTACAGATTGCAACATCTTTCTTATTTACACTCGTCGCCAAATGTAGTGTTGAGGTTTATTTAGTTTAACACTTTGTTGAAACAATAGCTTTATTTAACTAATTTAATAACTGTTTATATATTCAACCGACGCTTACTGTGTTCTCTGTGTTATCGGTATTACAGGTTTCTATACTACAGGTGGAACTCTGTGTAGTTAAGAGCGCGCCGACGAGGTAAGATATATATAACTACCACGAGATGGCGCGAGCGGTAACGATTCGAAATAATTTGTATAAATTGGTTTCTAGTGCAAACGAATGGTTTGAATCTGCATTCAAAGGTGGCGCTTAGTTTCATAGAAATTGTTTCCAGAATATGGCGGTAATGTCACTAAAATTTAAATAAAGGTACATATTAACAGCCCAAGCGGCGGGCGATTTTTCAAGCACGACAGCGAAGCAGAAGCGCTTGAAATGTAGCAAGTGTTTTAATGACCAGTTATCCACGAATACTTTATACTATTTTTTTTATTGGTGTATTTTAACATCATGTTTTATTGGTTTCAATACTACAAATAGAAATGCGTCGAAAACCGAGGTATGTCTGTAATTCATAATCAACGAAAGAGCGAATCGACGGAACCGAAGCGTCGAAAACCGAAGTATGCCTGTACTTTTTCTCCTAATTCAAAAATTAATTGAATATCTATTATTATTAACTATTTATCATTACTTCTTTAAATTTATTATACACCGTCGTTTTCTACACAACTACGATTGGTGAATAAAGGCGGGTTCTGACAGGCGCGTCGTCGCTGTGAGCTGTAGCGTGGTGTGAATAAAAAATGTAAATGACATTTTATGATGAGTTACTATAGAAACACCTCGTAACCCTCGTAACATCTATTCAAGTCTAAATGTCCAAACCGCCTTGCAAACCTGCTTATTTTCAATTGTAAATTTATAGAACAATCTTGCGTAAATTTGTCAATGTGTGAAAAAAAATAGCATATTTTATTTGGAGGAAAAGTTACTTCTCATGGCTTGGTCTCTATAACACGAGCACGCCATGAAAAGTATTACTTTCCCTCCGTCTAAAATACATAAGATACTATTCCGGCTGAAGCAAGCATCTTCAGATGAGGCCTTTTCCTTTGCTTTTCAGTGTAGTGCAATTTACACTACAATTTTTACAATGCTGCCACGAAGCCAAAAATACAAAGGAACGAATTGAGTGTAGATGAATTTATAACATAACCTCAACCATCAACTCATAATCTGACTTGACAAAAACCGAATAGCACTTTCTGAATTCAGGCATTATGTGGTTACTAACTAATCCTTTATAAAAGTGACCTTCAGATCTATATAATGTGAACATTGTTGCTAATACGGACCCGCAATATTATTCTCTTTCTACTTACTACGACTTGCAGCTTGCAGTGTTAAACAAATTTAGTTAAGATAAACTCCTTTGGCAGTCTCTTTGCATATATTTATAAAAAGAACTGTCAATGCCCATTATTATAAATTATATCTACGCTGAAAGCATGAAAATGCCTCAATTTGGACTAAACGTCAATTTTTTACTTTATATTTAATACATAACCTCTTTTTGCCTCTCCTTTGCATGCGTTTCATAAATACTTAACGTTACTTTATCAATTATACTGCATAAATTACAATGTATACATTCGTGTACAGTCTCTTCCAAAATTAATGTCACCCCCGCAATTAAAAAAACCAATAAAAATCTTCTTCCCTATAACTCGACACAATTTTTGATTGATGAATATCAATATTGCAATTGCGCTTTAAAGTAAATGTCGGTCAAACCTAGTGCATTCGTTTTGCAACAGAAGTTATAATGTATCTTCCATCACATCAAGAGACATTAATTTTGGAACAGACTGTACATACTACTAACCTAATAGCTACTAATTACCACGTATGTATTGTGTTATATTGTGTATTGTTCTGGGTTTTGTATTCATTTCGTATTATGTGGACTCATGACAACACGGAAGTTTTAATCCAACTGTACGAACAACACGAGTGTTTGTACTTGGTTAGCCATAATAATTATAAAAATAAGACTAAACGTATTTATTAAATTCATAATTCCTTTTTTGTTACGTCTTGCTATCCATGGACGAATCCATAACTTTCGGTTACGTCTTTTTTTTTTGGATTTCAAAAGATATGCTGCTATAGTGATAGTCATATTTATAACTAAACAAATAACAACCAGAAGACTGATGACAATTCGTATAATAACATGGAATTTAGCCACAATTAGCGAATAATTCCTGTAACATTTGGTTTTTGTAGTTAGTACCTTACATCAATTTTTGCATACATTTCTGCATTAATTTTACATGTAAATATTTGATCGTCTATTGCCTCCTTAAAAGAGAAAGCTTGTTAATTTTCGCGCCTCAAAAAAAAAAGAAATGCTCGCTATACTAGACAAGGATGCAACTACAAAAATACGACGCCCTACAGTAAAAAGATAAAGTTGGGTCAATTTTCAGCGGTGCCGCTCTCTCTGACCGCCAACGCTTTAAATTTTTGAATTGGCCAATGATAGCACACCGCGCCACAGCTTTTTTTTTACTGCAATTAGTACTGCTCGAAGCGCCATCTTTGAGGCAACACCTGAAACATATTTCGGTCGGAATCCAATAGAAATCTTTACGTGGGTTATAAGAACATTTTATTTAGCAGAGTTTTCTCATTTTCTCAATAAATATTGCTCAGATTCTTATGAAATTTTAAAGAATTGCTGTCATTATCCTTCTCATGGCGTTAACAAATTAGAATTTGAATCGGTTGCAATTTTTTTTCGTTTTTCTGTGACATTACAGCGTTAATTTATATGATTAAATCAATACATATCGTCTTCATAATTTCTTATTGCCGACACAGATGCTTTTTCTATCCATAATTGATTGTTTCAACGCGAAATATTAAGCTATATTTGATATAATGAGATTTGCGCACAGGTCTGCATTTTACCTCATGGCGCCATCTGTTGTCGCTGATACTTGGCGGCGCCCTCTTAAGAATTCTATTTTTTGCTTCATTTCTGTACATCTATGCGTATAAAAACAACAAAAACGAAATAAGAACAAGATAAATAATTCTACACTGCATAGAGTTCCATGTCCAGATCTTTGATGTTTCATTTAAATATCGACATTCAGTTTCAATAAGATAAAGGCAGACACAAAACAAAGGTTGTGCTCATGAAGTAAGTTTCATTAACATTTCTTTTTGATATCAGTTTTAGAAACCATAATCGTAATATTAATCACTATAGAGAAGTTGGAATAAAATTAGTTATTTTTACATTTGTTATTATTAACAACGACTAAATCAATTGTGATACACAAGATATTTTCTTGTTTCTTGTCTATTACAGTATGCTATGTATAGGTATCTACATATACATACAGGGTGATTAGTGAGAATGGCCTATTAAAGGTATTATACAAACGGAACGGAATTTTAAAACAAAATTTTGTAGTTGGATATGGTTGAATATCAACTATCACGTGAAAATATTTTTGAATAAATATCACTTCCGGTTAACCGGAACTGGGCATCAACTTCGATCTTTTAAATAGCATGCTGTAAAATAAATTACAGATTCAGCTACTCTGATAAATTTTACACATATTTCATGTATCATACCCTATACCTAAATACCATTCCTCCTGAGTTATTCGCAATTAAAGAAAAAACGTGACAGATACCGATCTTACTTTATAGTGATATTACGTCAGCTAGGAGGAAAGAGACGAATGAAATTTTGCATACGCACAACTGATACGAGAATATGTCTGTGCGTATGCAAAATTTCATTCGTCTCTTTCACCTTCCTACCTGGCGTAATATCACTATAAAGTAAGATCGGTATCGGACATATTCTCGTATCAGTTGTGCGTATGCAAAATTTCATTCGTCTCTTTCACCTTCCTACCTGGCGTAATATCACTATAAAGTAAGATCGGTATCTGTTACTTTTTTTCTTTAATTGCGAATAACTCAGAAGGAATGGTATTTAGATATAGGGTATGATACATGAAATATGTGTAAAATGTATCAGAGAAGTTGAATCTGTAATTCATTTTATAGCACGCTATTTAAAAAGTCGAAGTTGATGCCTACTTCCGATAAACCGGAAGTGATATTTATTCAAAATTATTTTCACGTGATAGTTCATATTCAACCATATCCAACTGCAAAATTTTGTTTTAAAATTCCGTTGCGTTTGTATAATACTTTTAATGGGCCATTCTCACCAGTCACACTGTATACCTATGTATATACAGTCTTACCCAATAGTGCAGTGTCGGTCGATATTTCGATACCAATTGAAGCTAAAAATTATTTTTTTGAATAGAGGTTTTTATTTTTAAAGAACAATAACCTTAAAATACAAAATCAGTACTAAAGCTAACTTTTTTTAGTGAAATACCCTACATTTTATTCGATTTTACTTTAAAATAGACATTCTTTTCATTCATTGTCTATACCTAACCCTAAGAGTTTTAGAAGGTAGGTACTATTTTTGCTGTATCATATCTTTGGTTTTATATTGGCATTTTTCGACGTTGTCATACCATATTTTTCTTATGTTTGATCTCCGAAACGACATTTTTGGTATTTTAGTATTTTATATGTGCGATAAAATTTACAAAGACTACTATAGGGTTATGTATAGACAATGATACAGGAGAAGAACTTCTATTTTATAGTAGACTCTAAAAATGGAATAAAATATAGGGTATTTAAGAATGAAATCACTTTTATTTTAAAAATTTCTTTATATCTTCAACTGGTATGGAGAAATTGACCGAAACCGCACTATAGGGACATCTTGTATATACAGAATGGTAGGTACCTACCTGAAGTTTTCATATTTCTCACATACATTAGATATTTCAAATGTAGTTACGCCTCATCTATCGTTTGAGCGCAAATATTTTTCATCGAAAAAGGAAAGTTCGCGATAAAATAAATTAGTTCGGATTTGATGTATGATTTATAGCACTGGTTTACGTGTTTACGTATAAGAGATTAAGTATATTTATGGTGGCAATGTCTGCATTTTCGATTGTGTTCAGCGTTGTAAATCTCTGAAAACTTAAATGCGTTAGTAAATAATAGATGATTCTTTCGTATTCTTTGTAGCATTGTATTGGTTATCATTTGTCAGGATTATCAAAACGTGCCAACACTACTAATACCTTATTGACCTATAATACGATTACGAAAGGAGATTCTGTAATAAGACTATCATTCTTCATGACATTTGTAAATACATTTCTTGTGTAGTAGAGTGTCGAAGATAATCCGTATTTTTGCATTTTACATAATAGTGTAACGTAACTTGGATTCAAATAAAAATCGTTATAGAAAGAGCACACAAAAGTTATTTTATTGACACAACAGCCAATTGATATCTCCTCAATTTGACATTATTATTGGGTTGCCCGATTTTGTCACACTGCCCCGTCCTTCAGAGATAGTTTCGTCCCGAAACAAGTTGTTCTCGGTCGGACGATGTCGGAACTTGCAGGCGGTTCCCCTGTTACATTGCGACGTCATATAGAAGTAACAGTCTACGGTTTCCAGTTGTTGGACAGGATGCGAACATCCAGACTGATGGGTACAGACCAGAATCTCAATACCAGTATACCGGAACAATATCTCTAACATGTTCCTCACAATTCTCCAATTTAGACGATCTAATCCACAACCCAATCGTGGCATCGCTATTTATACGATGTCATCTTCTAGCGCCTGCTTGCGTAGATGGACCAGAGCATCCCATAGTGTCTGATAAATGGTTTTTTGGTAGGAATGTACTTTTGTTACCAAATAATACATCGATTGACCATGGCTCTTGATTCGCAGTGTTCTGCCCACTTCCGGCCTCTGTCGCAATAATTCGTTTCGCTTGCCAAATCTTTCCTTAAACTCTTTGGCAATTCCTTGCGACATTCGTAGATCTTGGGCGACGCAATGGGCCAATGCATATTCCGAGGCAACGGTGAATAAGTCTTGACGCTTCTCGGTGATTACCCCAAATCTGGCCTTTCGGGACTCGGAATATTCCTCCATGAAATCTTCAAAACTGGGGTCCATGTACAGGGCATCCATCATGCGTATGTCAGCATTTTCTTCGTTATCTCCAGAATAGGGAGCCAATCGGTTGAAGTGAACAACCTTTGGTTTACTATGGGATGTTCGTCTTATACGATAGATCACATCGTTGATACGTTTCAGTATCTCGTATGGTCCTTCCCAATGTTTCTGGAGTTTCGGGGACAAGCCTCGTCGACGCTGCGGATTATACAGCCAAACCATGTCTCCTGCTCGGTAACCACCATTTTCAGCGCTAACGTCGTAGTTGTCTTTCATGCGATCGCTGGCATCTTGAATGTTATGTCGTACTTGCTCGTGAATATCGTCAAGTCTTCGACGAAGGGTGGTAACATAATCCTCCCCTGCGAGATCTTCTCCAGGCCTACCGCCGAACTTCAAATCACATGGCAGCCTCAATTCCCTGCCGAACAGCACGTTTGCTGGTGATTGCCCAGTTGTCTCTTGAATCGATGCTCGGTACGCCATCAGAAATAATGGTAGGTATTCGTCCCAATCCCTTTGATGTTCGGAGACTACCTTGGACAAGTACTTGATCATGGTCCTCTTCATTCTCTCTACCATTCCATCCGACTGTGGGTGTAAAGGGGTTGTTCTCGTTTTTCGGATGCCCAGTAATTCACACATTCTCTCGAAAAGGTTGGATTCGAAGTTCCGCCCTTGATCAGAATGGAGCTCCAAAGGTACGCCAAAACGACTGACCAACTCCTTCACGATAACATCTGCGACCGTCGCCGCCTCTTGATTGGGAAGGGCAAAAGCTTCGACCCACTTGGAGAAGTAGTCCATTACTACGATGGTATATTTGTTTCCGCTGTTGCTTTTTGGAAAGGGGCCAGCAGTATCTATGGCGATTCTCTCGAATGGGCTTCCCACATTGTATTGGCGCATGGGCGCTCGTCGGCGCCTCTGGGGTCCCTTACTCCCAGCGCAGTTGGTACATTTCCTGCACCACTCCTTCACGTCGCGTGAGCAATTCACCCAATAGAACCTCTGGCGCACTTTCTCCAGGGTTTTATGGATACCAAAATGCCCTCCAGAAGTTCCATTGTGGAGCTCTTGCAATATTTCTGATATCCTTTTCTTGGGGATCACCGTTTGCAGTTTGTTCGCTGAACCATTTTGGTTCTCCAGGATACGTTTCAGCAGGTTATCCTCCACGACCAAGGATTCCCATTGTGCCCAATATGATTTTACTTCCTGCGAATGGGAAGCAACTTCCTGCCAAGTTGGTCTTCGCCCATTCCTCTTCCAATCTAGTAAGACTGCGAGACCAGAATCTGCCTCTTGGTCTGCGCGTAGATTATCAGGTTGCCACTGATTATCAACTACAGTAGTTCTCGAAACATTGGTTGTCTTGTCTTCGATTCTGTTACAGTGTCGACAGTCTTCTGGACATGGTCTCCTGGAAAGAGCATCCGCATTTCGATGTTTTAGTCCCGCTCGGTGTTCAATCTCGAAGTTATATTCTTGCATCCGCTCAATCCATCTGGCTATTTGTCCTTCGGGATTCTTAAATTGCAGAAGCCATTTCAGGGCAGCATGATCAGTGCGAATCAGAAACTTCTGTCCATACAGATATGTGTAAAAGTGCTCAATGGATTTAACTACTGCCAATAATTCCCGTCTGGTAACGCAATAGTTTCGCTCTGATTTGGACAAGGTCTTACTAAAGTATCCAAGCACTTTTTCTTGTATTTGAGAGAGCACACGGCCTATCCCAACATTACTGGCATCTGTGTCCAGAACAAATTTTCCCGATGGCAACGAATAGCTCAGGATAGGTGCAGTCATCAAAGCCTCCTTCAAGAGCTGGAAGGATGCTTGACATTCATTGTTCCAATGGAACGCTCGATTTTCCGTTAACCTTGTCAGCGGCTTCGCGATATTGGCAAATCCAGGCACGTAACGTCGGTAATACGTACATAGCCCCAGAAAGCTCCGCAATTCATGCTTGTCTTTGGGCACATGCCATTTCTCGACAGCTCTCACCTTTTCTAGGTCAACTGCAACTCCTTTTCTCGAGACCACGTGTCCAAGATAATTGACCTCCTTACGGAAAAGGTGACACTTCTTGGGGCTTAGCTTCAGATTGGCGTCGCGCAACCTCAGTAACACTTCTTCCAAATTCTTCATGTGATCTGGGAACGTTTTTCCCACAACAATCACGTCGTCAAGATATACCAAGCAAGTATTCCACGATAGTCCCCTCAACACAGTGTCCATGAGCCGTTCAAACGTGGCGGGAGCATTACACAAGCCAAAGGGCATGACTGTGAATTGCCAAAGTCCTGTACCTATCGTGAAGGCCGTTTTCTCTTTGTCATCTGGTTCCATCCCTACTTGCCAATAGCCACTTTTCAGATCGAATGTTGAGAACCATTTGGCTCCTGCCAAGGTATCTAAAGTATCGTCAATTCTTGGCAAGGGGTAGCTGTCTTTCTTGGTCACACTGTTTAAACGACGATAGTCAACACAGAACCTGGTGGATCCACCTTTCTTCCTTAGAAAAACTACTGGCGAAGCCCATGGACTACTTGATGGCTCGATTACGCCCTCTCTTTCCATTTCCTTCATTACTTCCTCAGCTTCTTCACGTTTGGCCAACGGAAGTCTTCTAGGTCTCTGTCGAATTGGAACCGCGTCACCAGTGTTTATTTTGTGCTTAACTATATTGGTCTTTCCTTTCAAACAATTTCCGGTTTCGAAGACATCTTGATATCGGTGTATCAGGTTTTCAACTTGGCATTGCTCCCTCTTCGTTAATCCTTGGCGAGCAGAGTCTACCAACTTCAGGAGTTTCTCTGGAATTCTGGTAGGTTTGTCCATTTCAGAATTTGTACGGTAGACGACGGCCGACACGGAGCAACACAATCCCAGAACAGTACCCTTCTCTAAGTTTACAGGATAATAATTAACATTCATTACCCTCACCGGTCCGAGTCCTTAATAGTGCTTTGGCAACTACAATGCCACGGCCTACCTTGTCATCATCCGTATTTGGTTCCATCAAGATGACATTCCCATTAGAAAAATCGCCTTCCATACAGGCCATCAACACTGTCTCACATCGTCCCTTCAAAGTAACATTCTCTCCTACCACGACACGTATTGACCGATCATTTTTCCCATGGAGGACGAGCTCTTCGTTATTGACTTTTAGAATTCCTTGCTTCAGATCCAACTGGAAACCATAGGAATTCATAACTTCCATGCCCAAAATGATTTCTTCTTGGACGGCAGCCACTAGGACGCGATGTTGGATTGAAATTGGTCCCATAGTGAGCTTAACATCTACTTCACCTGCTACAGATGCTGTCTCTCCAATTGCGGTTCTAAGTCTCCATCTAGTGGCACTTCTTTGGGTTGGCAATTAAATCGGGTCGAACTATGGTCTTCGTTGATCCAGTATCGAGCAAGCAAGCATGAGTCCTTCCTTCCATAGTGGCATCCACATAGAAGCCGTTGATCTGGTGTTGTAATGATGTGATCCGAACAACTGCACTTGGGGCTTCTTGGTACTGGATCGATGATTGCCCCTGCTTATCGATCCGTTTTAGTTTCCCGACTGCTCAGGCGGCTCCTTTTTAGTCACCTTCCCACATTTACTTTGGATGTGACCTACTTCCCCGCACTTTCAGCATCGAACAGTTCGTTTCTTTGGTTGGATCTGCTTCATAACTCTGCGGACCACTTGTTCCACAAATTCATCATTTTCATGGTCGTCAATAGCACATGCACGAACATGACCTCGAGAAGCTTGTTTGGCAGTTTCGAACTCAAGAGCACGTGACAAAGCTTCGATCAGAGTCTTCGGACGCGCCAGTCTCAGTGCCTGCGTATCCATGTCTCGAAGACCATCAATGAATGTCTGAACAGCCAGGTGCTCCATAAAGTTATCTGGCGCCATTGGGTAGGCCAGTCGAACCAGGCAAGCAATATCTGCCTCAAACTCCTGAAGATTTTCGTTTCTCTCCTGTAACCGGCTTTTCAGTTGGGTATGGTAAACTTGTTCCAAATGTGCGTGGCTATATCTCATCTCCAATCGTTTCACAAGCTGCGTATAGTCTTTCCGTTCTTCAGAAGGTAGTGCCTGCAGAATGTCGCTGGCATCACCTCTTAGGGCTATAACTAAAGCGGTAGCTTTTTCTCCAGCGGACCAGGCATTTGCTTCCGCAGCCGTTTCAAATTGTGTTAGATAAGTTGACCATGATGTCTTTCCATCGAAAGTTGGTGGTTTGACACTGATCTTCAACGCAGTTTCAGCTTCTTCTTTTACAATGATAGGTGCAGGCATAACTTCATTGTCGAACACACGATCATTGGCCACTGGCAACTCTATATGACCCATTAACTCCTTTATCCTCTCGAATTTTCCCGCAAATTTCTCTTCCAGCAACCTGGTATTCTCTAAAATTTTCCGATCCATCGTTTTCTCGAGAGATTCTGTATTCTTTAATAGTCGATCTTCCAAATTTTTGGAATTTTCTAGTAATTTTAGTTCCATTTGTTTTAAGACTTTTGCGTTCTATTGAAGTTGTAGATCTATATTCCTGGAACTTTCTAGCAACGCTTTCTTCAGTTCACTCACGTCTTGGGACTTCAAACAAGTGGCCATCTGGATCTTCACCTTCTTCGGCCAATGCATGACGCAGTCGATCTTGTAACTCTTTCTTCTTGCCCGTGATTTCAATGTCGCGTTCTTCCAACTCGCGTTTTAGGTCGGCAACCTTCAATTCCGCTAGTTTCAACATAGCTATCGCGAATTATTTATTTAACATGTGTCTTTGGATGTACGAATTTTTGATCCCACTTCTGACACCAATTGTAACGTAACTTGGATTCAAATAAAAATCGTTATAGAAAGAGCACACAAAAGTTATTTTATTGACACAACAGCCAATTGACATCTCCTCAATTTGACATTATTATTGGGTTGCCCGATTTTGTCACAATAGGTATTATTCTTTTTGTCTTTGCTTAGACAGTTTTCTTTTGTTTTTACACATATTCCCCAATTCTTATCTTAAAATTTAAGATGCAATTTTTGTTGTGATGTGGTTAGTGCTAGTTGTAGCTGCTTCTTAGTCCTATTACATTCTCCATAAATGGAAAATAAATCTAAAATATCGTTTCTTTTCCGTAATGTATATATTTCATTTGCCACTGTCCTTGACAGATATCAACTACTTATAGTACAAACACAATATAGTATATAGTACAAATACAATATCAATTATTTTGACATTCAAGGATTATTGAGATTTTACATGCATTAAAAAGGCGTATTTTTCGGACTTCCATCAGGAAATTTCTAATAACTCGAAAACTGTAAAAGATAGAAGCTAATATGTCTAATAATCAATGATAGAGAATTATTAAGTGTATTCGAAAATGCAATAATACATATATAGGATGTTCCATTTTAAAACGTGACTTTTATCGACAAGCTGGTTGAAATGAGCGTTAATTTTGAACGACCCTGCATAAATTATGATAAATTTTAGGACGTAAATTTTATGTATGCTATTTCTAATACCATACCAAATATGAGGTCTTTAGCTGCAAAGCCTTCAGAAATACAGAATTTTGAACATAACGTTGCAATTGGTCCTATATTTGAAAAAATGAAATAACTCAGAAACGGCTGATTTTTGCCATAGGCTTAGGCTCTTAGTAAGTTTTGATGCAGAATTGCATGCCCGATACAAAAAACTCATGAAAAATATACCATGCTATTTAAATTATAAAAGTTGATGTAAATTTCCGATAAACCGGAAGTGGTACAACGGTGCAAATAATTTTGCTGATGAGGCCAGATGATATCAGTTATAATTACAAGTTTTCAGAAATGTTGAATTTCAAGAACATCAAAAAGTTCTAACGAACCAGTTCCGTGAATGATCCTGTATAATATGTAATGTATTTTTTCCACCGCCAATTAATGTAGCAATGTAGCGATATTTTTATTTAAAAAATAAGCGTCTATACATGAAATCGAACCATGACGTTATATTTGCCCGATGAAAGCTTTGCCAAAATAAAAATGTTGCTATATTAATCGGCGGTAACAAATTACAAATATTGTAAAATTAGTAATTTGTAATAAAGAATCTATGAAATGTATAAAAATATTAAGTATTTCTTGCCTGCGTGAAGTTAGCCCCCCCTTTTTCGAATTTCGAAATTTTGAAAGTTGTTCCAGGTTGTTCTAGGTTTGTTCTAAATTGTTCCAGAATTTTGGAGAAAAATATTAAAAAATTGCCCAGCAAAATCGAAAAAACCGTTTTTCTGGTCAGCCCCCCCTTTTTCAAAATTCGAAATTTTGACAGTTGTTCCAGGTTGTTCTAGTTGTTCTGAACATTGTTCCAAAGTTTGAACCTTCTCACATTAGTAGTTTATGAAATAACTAATAAAAATGAAATTTCGCCAGCCCCTTTTTCGAAATTCAAACTTTTGAGAGTTGTTCCAGTTTGTTCTAGTTGTTCTGAACATTGTTCCAAGATTTTACCTTTCTATCATGTATAAGTACTTCGTGAAATAAATGAAAAAAACAAAATTTCAGTAACTCCCCTTTTTCGAATTTCGAAATTTTGAAAGTTGTTCCAGGTTGTTCTAGGTTTGTTCTACATTGTTCCAAGATTTTACCTTTCTATCATGTATACTTTGTGAAATAAATGAAAAAAACTACTTTTCAGGGGTGTGAAGTTAGCCCCCCTTTTTCGAATTTCGAAATTTTGAAAGTTGTTCCATGTTGTTCTAGGTTTGTTCTACATTGTTCCAAGATTTTACCTTTCTATCATGTATACTTCGTGAAATAAATGAAAGAAACAAAATTTCAGTAACGCACCTTTTTCGAATTTCGAAATTTTGAAAGTTGTTCCAGGTTGTTCTAGGTTTGTTCTACATTGTTCCAAGATTTTACCTTTCTATCATGTATACTTCGTGAAATAAATGAAAAAAACTATTTTTCAGGGGTGTGAAGTTAGCCCCCCTTTTTCGAATTTCGAAATTTTGAAAGTTGTTCCAGGTTGTTCTAGGTTTGTTCTACATTGTTCCAAGATTTTACCTTTTTATCATGTATACTTCGTGAAATAAATGAAAAAACTAATTTTCAGGGGTGTGAAGTTAGCCCCCCTTTTTCGAATTTCGAAATTTTGACAGTTGTTCCGGGTTGTTCTAGGTTTGTTCTACATTGTTCCAAGATTTTACCTTTCTATCATGTATACTTCGTGAAATAAATGAAAAAAACTAATTTTCAGGGGTGTGAAGTTAGCCCCCCTTTTTCGAATTTCGAAATTTTGACAGTTGTTCCAGGTTGTTCTAGGTTTGTTCTACATTGTTCCAAGATTTTACCTTTCTATCATGTATACTTCGTGAAATAAATGAAAAAAACAAAATTTCAGTAAGGCCCCTTTTTCGAATTTCGAAATTTTGAAAGTTGTTCCGGGTTGTTCTAGGTTTGTTCTACATTGTTCCAAGATTTTACCTTTCTATCATGTATACTTCGTGAAATAAATGAAAAAAACTAATTTTCAGGGGTGTGAAGTTAGCCCCCCCTTTTTCGAATTTCGAAATTTTGACAGTTGTTCCAGGTTGTTCTAGGTTTGTTCTACATTGTTCCAAGATTTTACCTTTCTATCATGTATACTTCGTGAAATAAATGAAAAAAACAAAATTTCAGTAACGCCCCTTTTTCGAATTTCGAAATTTTGAAAGTTGTTCCAGGTTGTTCTAGGTTTGTTCTACATTGTTCCAAGATTTTACCTTTCTATCATGTATACTTCGTGAAATAAATGAAAAAAACTAATTTTCAGGGGTGTGAAGTTAGCCCCAGCCCCTTTTTCGAATTTCGAAATTTTGACAGTTGTTCCAGGTTGTTCTAGGTTTGTTCTACATTGTTCCAAGATTTTACCTTTCTATCATGTATACTTCGTGAAATAAATGAAAAAAACTCATTTTCAGGGGTGTGAAGTTAGCCCCCCTTTTTCGAATTTCGAAATTTTGACAGTTGTTCCAGGTTGTTCTAGGTTTGTTCTACATTGTTCCAAGATTTTACCTTTCTATCATGTATACTTCGTGAAATAAATGAAAAAAACAAAATTTCAGTAACGCCCCTTTTTCGAATTTCGAAATTTTGAAAGTTGTTCCGGGTTGTTCTAGGTTTGTTCTACATTGTTCCAAGATTTTACCTTTCTATCATGTATACTTCGTGAAATAAATGAAAAAAACTCATTTTCAGGGGTGTGAAGTTAGCCCCCCTTTTTCGAATTTCGAAATTTTGAAAGTTGTTCCGGGTGGTTCTAGGTTTGTTCTACATTGTTCCAAGATTTCAGCTTTCTATCATGTATACTAAGAATAATATATTGTTGTAGACATCTAGAATATAACAGGCAATTTATTAATGTATGTAATTAACGATAATATGGCAAATTTAACAGATTAGCCAATTTAGGTTTATTGCAGCAAGCAGTACTTACATACATTATTAACAATACAAACATGTTATTAAGGAAAACTAAAACTATACAGAAAAGAAAACCATATATTCTACCAATGGAAACAAAGTATTTGGACCACCGAGGAACCAAAATATATGTAGGTGATAATAATTAATTTTAACACCTTATAAGAGACACGGCTGTTCAGTATATTAGGAAAAAAACTAATTTTCAGGGGTGTGAAGTTAGCCCCCCCTTTTTCGAATTTCGAAATTTTGAAAGTTGTTCCAGGTTGTTCTAGGTTTGTTCTACATTGTTCCAAGATTTTACCTTTCTATCATGTATACTTCGTGAAATAAATGAAAAAAACTATTTTTCGGGGGTGTGAAGTTAGCCCCCCCTTTTTCGAATTTCGAAATTTTGAAAGTTGTTCCAGGTTGTTCTTGGTTTGTTCTACATTGTTCCAAGATTTTACCTTTCTATCATGTATACTTCGTGAAATAAATGAAAAAAACAAAATTTCAGTAACGCCCCTTTTTCGAATTTCGAAATTTTGAAAGTTGTTCCAGGTTGTTCTAGGTTTGTTCTACATTGTTCCAAGATTTTACCTTTCTATCATGTATACTTCGTGAAATAAATGAAAAAAACTAATTTTCAGGGGTGTGAAGTTAGCCCCCCTTTTTCGAATTTCGAAATTTTGACAGTTGTTCCAGGTTGTTCTAGGTTTGTTCTACATTGTTCCAAGATTTTACCTTTCTATCATGTATACTTCGTGAAATAAATGAAAAAAAAAATTTCAGTAACGCCCCTTTTTCGAATTTCGAAATTTTGAAAGTTGTTCCGGGTTGTTCTAGGTTTGTTCTACATTGTTCCAAGATTTTACCTTTCTATCATGTATACTTCGTGAAATAAATGAAAAAACTAATTTTCAGGGGTGTGAAGTTAGCCCCCCTTTTTCGAATTTCGAAATTTTGAAAGTTGTTCCAGGTTGTTCTAGGTTTGTTCTACATTGTTCCAAGATTTTACCTTTCTATCATGTATACTTCGTGAAATAAATGAAAAAAACTAATTTTCAGGGGTGTGAAGTTAGCCCCAGCCCCTTTTTCGAATTTCGAAATTTTGACAGTTGTTCCAGGTTGTTCTAGGTTTGTTCTACATTGTTCCAAGATTTTACCTTTCTATCATGTATACTTCGTGAAATAAATGAAAAAAACTCATTTTCAGGGGTGTGAAGTTAGCCCCCCCTTTTTCGAATTTCGAAATTTTGACAGTTGTTCCAGGTTGTTCCAGGTTGTTCTAGGTTTGTTCTACATTGTTCCAAGATTTTACCTTTCTATCATGTATACTTCGTGAAATAAATGAAAAAAACAAAATTTCAGTAACGCCCCTTTTTCGAATTTCGAAATTTTGAAAGTTGTTCCGGGTTGTTCTAGGTTTGTTCTACATTGTTCCAAGATTTTACCTTTCTATCATGTATACTTCGTGAAATAAATGAAAAAAACTAATTTTCAGGGGTGTGAAGTTAGCCCCCCCTTTTTCGAATTTCGAAATTTTGAAAGTTGTTCCAGGTTGTTCTAGGTTTGTTCTACATTGTTCCAAGATTTTACCTTTCTATCATGTATACTTCGTGAAATAAATGAAAAAAACTAATTTTCAGGGGTGTGAAGTTAGCCCCAGCCCCTTTTTCGAATTTCGAAATTTTGACAGTTGTTCCAGGTTGTTCTAGGTTTGTTCTACATTGTTCCAAGATTTTACCTTTCTATCATGTATACTTCGTGAAATAAATGAAAAAAACTCATTTTCAGGGGTGTGAAGTTAGCCCCCTTTTTCGAATTTCGAAATTTTGACAGTTGTTCCAGGTTGTTCTAGGTTTGTTCTACATTGTTCCAAGATTTTACCTTTCTATCATGTATACTTCGTGAAATAAATGAAAAAAACAAAATTTCAGTAACGCCCCTTTTTCGAATTTCGAAATTTTGAAAGTTGTTCCGGGTTGTTCTAGGTTTGTTCTACATTGTTCCAAGATTTTACCTTTCTATCATGTATACTTCGTGAAATAAATGAAAAAAACTAATTTTCAGGGGTGTGAAGTTAGCCCCCCTTTTTCGAATTTCGAAATTTTGAAAGTTGTTCCAGGTTGTTCTAGGTTTGTTCTACATTGTTCCAAGATTTTACCTTTCTATCATGTATACTTCGTGAAATAAATGAAAAAAACTAATTTTCAGGGGTTGAAGTTAGCTCCCCTTTTTAGAATTTCGAAATTTTGAAAGTTGTTCCAGGTTTCTCTAGTTGTTCTGGACATAGTTTTAAAATTTTAGATTTATACCTTTATAGTTCATGAAATAATTGAGAAATGCTCATTTTTGCTATCCACCCTCCCACCGTTTTCTTAAAATCGAGCTTTTCATAGCTAGTCGGGTTGTTCTATGTAGCTTAGTTCTTTATAGTTGCCACTTCTGATGCATAGTTCACGAAATAATTGAGAAGAACTAAATTTAATGGACTCTTCCCTTTTTTGAACGTCGAAGTTGTGAGAGATGTTTGGACATTGTTTCAACATTTTAGCCTTCTACTAAGCATAATTCGCGAAATAATTGGTAGAAATGGGATTATGTTGTCTCCCCATTTTTTTTTAACCGAACATATAAGAGTTGTTTCAGGTTGTTGTATTTATAAGTCATTTGTTTAATAAAGATAGTCAGAGAAATGATATGATGTATGGTAGGTATGTAACATGTATAGTACACGCGGTTTTTAAAGTAATGTCTAATATATACATACATACATATATATATAGTAAGGGTGTATATATATCTAATATAATTTTTAAAAGTATTTAATTTTCGATCGTACTTGTTTAATAATACTTATTTAAATTATTGGGAATGTCGGTCTGTCAGTTATTAAATATAAATTTGGTTTTATTTAATAACTGACAGGCCGACATCTCCAATAATTTAAATATTATTATATTATATAATATGTTTTATAGCTCAAAGCCATTTAAACAAAAAGTTTCCAAAAATATGATTTTTCCCTATTTTGTTCAGAAGTTATTTTTATTTGCAATAATTTCATTTTATTTTATGTTCAAATTTATTTTTATATCATTTACGCTAACGTTTTTTGTATTAACAATATATCAGTTATTTGTTTTTACTATAAAAAAGATCCTTGTTGGGACGGATTTCTTGTGAGATTTGTCCATCAATAAAGGTGTACTACTTAATAAAATTAGTTTTATATTAATATTCAAATAAGTATGTTGTTATAATATAGAATACATTAAAAATTGTCTCCAATAAAGTCTGGAAGACTAGCAATAACTAAGCAAACACCTCTGAAGTAATATTAGAAAAACTAACCCTCATACAGTATAAAAGTAGGGTTTATATTCTATATTCTACCGCTACTAGGTAAATACACACATCGAGATTTAAAATTATAATTATACACGAAAGTGTTATTGTTATGAATCCATCAGCAGGGGGAGACATTACTTTAAAAATAGAGTGTACGTAGTGTATACAGATGACAGGTCGGATACCGGCAAAGTATTTAAAATATCGGAACTGTTAAGTTGTATCCTTGTTGTATGAATCTGGTATAACGAAATTAGACAGTTGGTGCAAGTCAGTATGCGAAATATTTTTCCTAATATACTGAACAGCCGTGTCTCTTATAAGGTGTTAAAATTAATTATTATCACCTACATATATTTTGGTTCCTCGGTGGTCCAAATACTTTGTTTCCATTGGTAGAATATATGGTTTTCTTTTCTGTATAGTTTTAGTTTTCCTTAATAACATGTTTGTATTGTTAATAATGTATGTAAGTACTGCTTGCTGCAATAAACCTAAATTGGCTAATCTGTTAAATTTGCCATATTATCGTTAATTACATACATTAATAAATTGCCTGTTATATTCTAGATGTCTACAACAATATATTATTCTTAGTATACATGATAGAAAGCTGAAATCTTGGAACAATGTAGAACAAACCTAGAACCACCCGGAACAACTTTCAAAATTTCGAAATTCGAAAAAGGGGGGCTAACTTCACACCCCTGAAAATGAGTTTTTTCATTTATTTCACGAAGTATACATGATAGAAAGGTAAAATCTTGGAACAATGTAGAACAAACCTAGAACAACCCGGAACAACTTTCAAAATTTCGAAATTCGAAAAAGGGGCGTTACTGAAATTTTGTTTTTTTCATTTATTTCACGAAGTATACATGATAGAAAGGTAAAATCTTGGAACAATGTAGAACAAACCTAGAACAACCTGGAACAACTGTCAAAATTTCGAAATTCGAAAAAGGGGGGCTAACTTCACACCCCTGAAAATGAGTTTTTTTCATTTATTTCACGAAGTATACATGATAGAAAGGTAAAATCTTGGAACAATGTAGAACAAACCTAGAACAACCTGGAACAACTGTCAAAATTTCGAAATTCGAAAAAGGGGCTGGGGCTAACTTCACACCCCTGAAAATTAGTTTTTTTCATTTATTTCACGAAGTATACATGATAGAAAGGTAAAATCTTGGAACAATGTAGAACAAACCTAGAACAACCTGGAACAACTTTCAAAATTTCGAAATTCGAAAAAGGGGCGTTACTGAAATTTTGTTTTTTTCATTTATTTCACGAAGTATACATGATAGAAAGGTAAAATCTTGGAACAATGTAGAACAAACCTAGAACAACCTGGAACAACTGTCAAAATTTCGAAATTCGAAAAAGGGGGGCTAACTTCACACCCCTGAAAATGAGTTTTTTTCATTTATTTCACGAAGTATACATGATAGAAAGGTAAAATCTTGGAACAATGTAGAACAAACCTAGAACAACCCGGAACAACTTTCAAAATTTCGAAATTCGAAAAAGGGGCCTTACTGAAATTTTGTTTTTTTCATTTATTTCACGAAGTATACATGATAGAAAGGTAAAATCTTGGAACAATGTAGAACAAACCTAGAACAACCTGGAACAACTGTCAAAATTTCGAAATTCGAAAAAGGGGGGCTAACTTCACACCCCTGAAAATTAGTTTTTTTCATTTATTTCACGAAGTATACATGATAGAAAGGTAAAATCTTGGAACAATGTAGAACAAACCTAGAACAACCCGGAACAACTGTCAAAATTTCGAAATTCGAAAAAGGGGGGGCTAACTTCACACCCCTGAAAATTAGTTTTTTTCATTTATTTCACGAAGTATACATGATAAAAAGGTAAAATCTTGGAACAATGTAGAACAAACCTAGAACAACCTGGAACAACTTTCAAAATTTCGAAATTCGAAAAAGGGGGGGCTAACTTCACACCCCTGAAAAATAGTTTTTTTCATTTATTTCACGAAGTATACATGATAGAAAGGTAAAATCTTGGAACAATGTAGAACAAACCTAGAACAACATGGAACAACTTTCAAAATTTCGAAATTCGAAAAAGGTGCGTTACTGAAATTTTGTTTCTTTCATTTATTTCACGAAGTATACATGATAGAAAGGTAAAATCTTGGAACAATGTAGAACAAACCTAGAACAACATGGAACAACTTTCAAAATTTCGAAATTCGAAAAAGGGGGGCTAACTTCACACCCCTGAAAAGTAGTTTTTTTCATTTATTTCACAAAGTATACATGATAGAAAGGTAAAATCTTGGAACAATGTAGAACAAACCTAGAACAACCTGGAACAACTTTCAAAATTTCGAAATTCGAAAAAGGGGAGTTACTGAAATTTTGTTTTTTTCATTTATTTCACGAAGTACTTATACATGATAGAAAGGTAAAATCTTGGAACAATGTTCAGAACAACTAGAACAAACTGGAACAACTCTCAAAAGTTTGAATTTCGAAAAAGGGGGGGCTGGCGAAATTTCATTTTTATTAGTTATTTCATAAACTACTAATGTGAGAAGGTTCAAACTTTGGAACAATGTTCAGAACAACTAGAACAACCTGGAACAACTGTCAAAATTTCGAATTTTGAAAAAGGGGGGGCTGACCAGAAAAACGGTTTTTTCGATTTTGCTGGGCAATTTTTTAATATTTTTCTCCAAAATTCTGGAACAATTTAGAACAAACCTAGAACAACCTGGAACAACTTTCAAAATTTCGAAATTCGAAAAAGGGGGGGCTAACTTCACGCAGGCGTATTTCTTTTCGGCTGGGTTTAAACTACTGTAATGGCATATGTTTTTTGAATCCTATAAATGATTATACTTATGTAAATTTTATTTGATCTTTCGTAATTCGTAACGTCACATTCGTACCACAATAAATTTAATCAAATCTAAAGTTCAGTATCGGTAATTTAGTGATTTTAATTCAATTAGGTTATTTAGTAATGCGTTGGTGCCAGATGGTTTTTGTTTACAACTGTCAATTTGACATTTTGTTTGTAGCGTATGGCTAAAAATAAGTATTTTGTAAAGATATTTGGCATTCAAGTATGCGCGTTCATCGTGAAATGAACAAATTAGTTTAAAATTCAGGTAATTATTTTGCACAAAAACGCTTGGACATATGGATTAGTATTTTTAGTTACTTATTTTTTGACAAAAGAAAATTATATACAGGCTACAGGTCTTCTTTCAAACTTTAGATGAACTAATATTATGTACATATAGATAATTTGCTTTCATACTTTTGGAACTAAATGCGCGTGTACTTTTTCCCCTGTACTGTGTTTAGTTGTTTCAAACTTAGTGTTATGATTCTATTCAAATTGCCCGCCTTTTTACATGCAATGTAATATGAAATTTGATTTATAATAAAATCAAGAAAATGTCAGTTTTACTCTTTAAATTGAAATTTGCGGTTTAAAAAAAAAATTAATCTCAGGGGTTCGCGAATTTTTAGCTCTACAGCAGGTGTAGAGAACAGAATACGAGAGCAGAATACGTTGAACAAAATATCCAAGTGAAAAAAAATTCTAAGTTAAAAAAAGAATTTTACAAGACAAAAAGATGTTTTACAAAAAAAAAATAATTTTATTTTCTTCAATAAACCTATAAAAATTTGTTTACACTGTGCAGAATGACGTGGCAATCACCACAACTAAATTATTATTTATAAAGACCTTATTTGGTAGTTTTTGAAATTTTGTCCAACTTTTTGTTGGGACTTGGGAAATTTTTATTTTTTTAATTAAAATAAATAAATTTTTCCCTTTTTAACTCAATTTACTAAAAAAAAATTATTTCTAAAAAAAACTACAAAAAAAAAATTTTATATTTTTCAAATATTATTTTTGTACTTACAAAAATTTACCAAGTTTTAATTTTCAAAAAAAAAATATTTTTCTCAAATTTTTGCAACTTTCCAAACTTAAAATTACTTACAAATTAAATTACCTTAGTTTACGTATGTGAGTGTGGATGTGTGTGATTTTGGAAGCTTCTGTCTTCGCGCGCCTAGACGGATGTTGGATGGACGACGTCCTCTTTGTAGGGGTAATTAAATTTCAATTAGGTGGAAAATTTTGATGTTTAAAGTACTTTTTCGAAGATAATCGTTGAATTGGGCCCACGGTGCACCGGGGTAATTTTAATAAAATTTACGTAGAAAATTAAACGCTCTGTTCGACGATCTATGCAAAAAGCGGAAGTTTGTTGCTCTCGCACGGCTTTTTATAGGTGATTCGCAATTGTCTCTAAATTTAATCAGAAATACCTTTTGATAGTCATCTGTCAATCACGGCAATCAACGATCGTTGATGGATTAATTTATGCACGTCCGGTCGAAAATTTGTTGTATACAGGGTCACCGAAAAGTTGTAGTTGTTCTTCTTGTGTGTGTGGAATTTAATTGTGTGATTTGGTTATAATATTGATGTGTGTTTGTGTACAAATTAAATTATATAAAATTTATTAATTACCTTATAAAATATGATTGATAATATTGTGGTGTATTTAACATCTTTCTGTCTTTGTCGCTGGCTGGACTTAACATAAGATCTCTGCTGAGCAACACCCCCTTTCTGCGTCAGATGGCTACTGAGCCAAACCATGGCATCGACTCGCACATATGCGAAGAAAATACCGATGGTGCCAACTTGAAGAGTTGCGCATCCTCTATCATTTGATAGTGTTGAATTGGATTTAAATGAATCAATTTTAAACAAATACCTCGCATGTGTGCAATCATGTTAATGTTACATATTTTATAAAATAGAATTAAGGCGGGATTTCGGCTGGCAAATGCAAGCAGTAAACGACGTTGCTTCATAGACAAATTTCTCCTTTATTGATAGATATATTAATCTGATTTTTTTTGTAGTCACAAAGAAACAATTATTATTGAACTCTACAGACTCCTTTTCTATGTTTTTCATTAGGGTATTCTTATAAAAAATCGCAAATATTGTTGAAATTAGACAATTTCAACATATTATTATTCAGTCTGTGATAAAAAATAAAGCAAAATATTTCTGTACAGTTCTAGAACTGACTTTCATTTATTTTATAAAAAATACCCATAGCTCTAAAAAATTCTGTAATTGAGTAATACGTTTAAGAAAACACCTTGTACCGAAAAATTTTCAAGGATCGCCGCCTAGACTTGTGAGGGGAATACGCTCCCACTTAGGTCCTTCTCATTGGATTAGGCCAATTCCGTCTCTCTTTCGCGGCTGGAAAACGGTGTTTGCGCGGTGAATAGTGCGGTTTTTTATATAGTCTGTCTAGTATTGAATATTATACGATGTTTGTGACAATTATTGTGTGGTTTGTTTATCGTTTTTTGGAATAATTTTTCTAGACAATGGGTAATTTTACAACAGAAACAAAAACATTCGATAATCAATTTTTTTTGTTTTATTTTAATTTCCAATGTCCATTTTTTCTTATAGAGAGTTAATTTTTGTTTCTTGTGAACTAGAAAATACTGCTATTTTTTTAATTTATATGCCTATTAGAGATTCATGTTTTGTTTTGTTACCATATTTATAGAGAATTTGTTTTTGGTTTTGTACACTTTTTATTAACGGAAAATACACATGTATGTTTTATTTACTTATATCACCCTTTTACTTACTCACTTTCATTGAAAAGAAAAAACAAAACGGAACGATACAAAAGATTATACGAACCTGGTGACGTTCAAGCGGCCGACTTCTGCCAAATATGTTCTTTTACAAAAGAATCAAAAAAGAAAAAAGTATGCTTCATCCTAAACATTCTCTGTTTTACTCATACCGTAATTAAATATATTTGTTTCATTTTCAAGAATAAATTTATTATTATTTTTGTAGGACCTAACTGTACTATCTTCGTTCCAGAATAAGAACGAGTGATTCAAATACCGCGCCGAAAAGCTACTTATTTTTGAGGGATGTTATTGGCTCTTTCGCTGGCAAGTTCAATATTGAAAATAATGTATGCGATATCGGTCATATTTGTTTACTTTTTAGTATGCAAGTATAACCACTCAACGTTTTGTATTTTTGTTCCATTATTATAACATTTTCCCGTTATACTTAAAATATTATGATATAATTATATGAGGAACAAAATTATTATATACATAATTATTTATGCACCTAAATTATTTTAAACTGCGTAAACTGAGTTTTGGCGCGGTATTTGAATCACTCCTTATTCTGGAACGAAGTATAAATAACTTATTATTTATTTTTCCTGATTTTTTAATCCATTCAAAATCACCATAGAAATAATACTCTACACAGTGTGACATATGTTTTAACTTGCACTGTTAGGAAAACTTTTAACAAAAAAAGTACAGATTTATCACTCAGCCTTTTGAAAACATAAACAAAAATTAAAAATGAAACCTCTCAATATAACTAACTCTTAGGTGCAAGAAATTAATCTCTCTCTAAATTTATTTTAAAACGTTTTTCTTAAATGTACATAGAAAACATCTAAATTATTCAAATCGACAATAGAAATATATTCGTAAAACAAATCTCGTTTTACATACTAGCTCGTTGACAGTGTTCTGGTTTGGAAGGGGAAACACGTGATGCATCTGTACTCCCCTATTCTCCGTTCGAATCTGAACATGGTCGGTCGAAATCTCGCCTTAAATTAAATTGAAGAAATACACAGATCAGATAGTTGGTTATAGTTTAATGAATATTAAATTAATTTAGTGTTTTTTTATCTTTTTAGATTACCTACAGCTGGATGATCATCTGTCAAGTGACAAATGGAATTGTAAACATTGAATAAAAAGTAATATAACATTACAATATTGGAGGATTTATATAGTGCATAATATGTGTCGATTATTAACTTATAATTACCATATCTAGTTTCTATTGTGTAACTACTGACATGTTTCCTTAAATAAATTAATAAATACAAGCAGTGCATCCTTTATTTAATTACAATTACTTACAACACAAAAAAACGATTAAATGATATCTACATAACCATACTTATGGGCGCGAAAAGAAATCGACGTGTGGTGTAAAGTGAAAAAGAACGAATAAACAGAATTTAGAAAATTACTACAAATTTATTTACGAATACGGTTATACAACTAATATTACTATACAACAATGGAAAATACAACGATTCAAACAATATTTACAATTGAACATTTCGATAATGCAAAAAATCAATGGTCAAGATGGGTAAGACGTCTAGAAGGAGCATTTACAATTTTCAATGTACCAGAGGATAAGAAAGTAGGGTACCTACTACATTACATTGGAGCTGATGCATTTGACACATTATGTGATAAACTAGCACCAGAGGATTCATGGAAGAAAGAATACGCATTTCTCGTTGATCACATGCAGAAATACTACGACCCAGCACCACTAGAAATCGCCGAGAACATTCATTGCCTACTATCGATGAACTTTTTGCATCAATGGCAGGGGGAAATAAATTTTCCAAAATAGATCTCAGTCAAGCTTTTTCCAAAATAGATCTCAGTCAAGCTTATTTACAATTAGAAGTACATTCAAAAGATCGTCATTTACTTATCTTAAACACTCACAAAGGGTTAGCAACCGTTGCAATCGGTTAATGTATGGAGTAGCTTCCGCACCCGCTATTTGGCAACGCGAGATAAAGAAAATTTTGCAAGGCATTCCAGGCGTTACAGTCTTTTTAGACGACATTAAAATTGCCGGTGAAACCGATGAAATTCACATTTCTAGACTAGAAGAAGTCTTATCGAGATTATCTGAGCATAATCTAAGTATTAATTTACAAAAATCAGAATTTTTAGCAGATAAAATCGAATATTGCGGATATGTAATTGATAAATCTGGCATTCATAAAATGACTAGTAAAGTAGAAGCCATACAAAATGCACCAAAACCGCAAAGCAAATCTCAATTACGTTCATTCATAGGTCTTGTTAATTACTACGGTAGATTCTTTCCAAATCTGAGTACCGTATTACATCCACTAAATCTTCTTTTACATAATGACAGAGAATTTTTATGGAACAGCGAATGTCAAAAATCTTTCGATACAGTTAAGAATAGTCTAAATTTGACCCAAAGTTACCGATAATTTTAGCGACAGATGCGTCACCGTATGGAGTCGGAGCCGTTATTTCTCATTCATACCCTGATGGAACCGAACGTCCACTTCATTTTGCTGCGGAAACATTATCAAATACTCAACGTAAATACTCACAAATAGGCAAAGAAGCGTATGCAATCATTTTCGGTATACGTAAATTTTACCAGTATCTTTATGGAAGACGATTTATACTTTACGTTGATCATAAACCATTAGTGCAAATCTTTAATCCGAATAAAAGTTTGCCTGCAAAGATTTGTCTGCAACGCGAATGCAACACTATGCTATATTTCTACAAGCATTCAATTTTGATATTAAATACGAACGTACTGCATCTCATGCTAATGCCGATTTTGTATCGCGATTACCATTAAAATCCGCAGAATTTTCGCGATGTGACGAACCTGATGTATTTGAAATAAATCAAATTGAAACCTTACATGTAACTGTTTCCGAACTTAGTCGAGAAACTGTTCGTGATTCTCAGTTAAAACCGATACTTGAAGCTTTGAAAACAGGAAAACAAATAAACCAAAATTTACGTTTTAGTATTGACCAAACGGAATTTTCTTTGCAATAAGGTTGTATCTTTAGGGGTATAAGAGCAGATATTCCGAAGTCACTTCAAACTAAAATTTTAAACGAATTACACACTGCACATTTTGGATTATTTAAAATGAAAGGTTTAGTACGAAGCTAATTTTGGTGGAATACTATAGATAAAGACATCGAAAAATTAAGCAAAGAATTTTTAATTGCAAGAAAATTATGAACAACCCTAAAATGGTAGCAAATCATCCTTGGGTAGATGAACCATTTCAATGGGTCAATGTGGATTATGCAGGACCATTTTACGGCTGTTATTATTTTATACTGGTCGATGCTTATTCACGTTGACCAGAAGTTTACATTACGATATAAGTCCTGTAAATCCTGTATCAAATTCTTTAACTAAAAATAATCAGTGAATATTTATAGAAGATTAAGAATATTCTAGTTTTATTCCTCAGTGGATATTCTTAACTTTATTTTTTATATATTTCACGTATAATCTAAGAATATATGCAATATTCCAGGAATATTCCAAAGAATATATTCCAAGCTCTTTTCAAATGAATATTCTATGTATAATCTAAAGACATACTGAATATTTCATAAATATTCTTACGAGTATATTCTATGCTTATCTACGATATTCCCATAACGACAGTTCACAGAATATTCCTAAAAGGATGTATATATATACGACATTTTCTAGGAATAATCAATATTCAAAAGTGTATATTCATTGAATGTTCCTGGGATATCTATTGCTGTCTGGGGACGGACATGACTTCTAGGACTACCATAAACATGTGTCGCGAACTATTCTCCAGATTTGGTATTCCGACATATTTAGTCAGTGATAATGGTAGACAGTTTGTTTCTGAAGATTATAAACAATTCCTTAAACAAAACGGCGTCAAGCATATCCTGACTGCGCCATACCATCCTGCTACAAACGGTTTAGCGGAACGATACGTACAAATATTGAAACAAGCTATTCGTACCTTAAATCCGAAGCCACAAGATAGGGAAAGATAGCTACAGAAAATACTACTACAGTATTGTAAAATGCCACACAGTACAATGCGAAAATCACCATCATACTTAAAGTTCAAACGCGAGATTAAGTCTATAGATTAGATTTTATAAAACCGATTCAAAAACATTCAAAAGAGGTTAATGATTATACATTTACATGCCGGTCATTTAAAGTAGGTGATAGAGTAGCTGTACGTGAATATTTACATAATCACAAATGGTTATTCGGTCATATAACTGATAAAATTGGTACATTACATTATTATGTTAGGTTGGATGATAATAGACTCTGGAAACGGCACGTTGATCAGATTAAAGAGATTGGTAAAAATACTCTACTAGAAACTAATCCTAATTATTCTTACGATCGTGTTGTATCACGACAGCCAACTGTACCTGATAATGTAGATTTAAGTGGTAATGTAAGTTCGAATAGTAAACTACGCGAAAATCCTGTTACTTCTGAAAACAATGATAATGAAATAGCTTCAACTGTAAATTTACCCAATGAGGCTGTTACTAATTCTAGCAATGTCGATTCAAATTCTTGTACTACTAAACAGGATATTCCAACTTTACGTAGATATACTAGGAACCGTAAAACTCCTAATAGACTAGATTTATAAAGATAAGTTCATCGTTTAGCAAGGGAGCTGTTATGATTCTATTCAAATTGCCCGCCTTTTTACATGCCATATATTGGAGGTTTTATATAGTGCATAATATGTGTCAATTATGAACTTATAATTACCGTTTCTAGTTTCTATCATGTAACTACTGATGTGTTTCCTTAAATAAATTAATAAATACAAGCAGTGCATCCTTTATTTAATTACTATTACTTACAACACAACACAACACTTAGTATAAAGTCTTTATTGATTGTACGTGGAAATGTATTTTCATCAAAAACTAATGGGATTTTAGCACGGTTAAATATACATTTTTAACATGTCGATAAGATATCCAATGTAGATATAGATTTGCAGTAGCCGAACACTTATACTGCAAGACTGGGACCATCACATAAGTTACGAAGTTAAAGACCATATATTAAATTAATCGAGCTTGATTTAATTGATTGTATAGTCAAGTAAATAAGTCACATAGTAAATTTCCGCTAAAGATATTTGTAGATAAAAATGACATCAGCAGTTATCATGAATTTTTCTTACATTTTTGATAAGAATAGAGATTACGATAATAATCACCCTATTTAAAACAATAATGTATTGTTTTATTCAGTAATTCATACATGCATGCATTAAATGTAATTGTTTTCAGATTATTTCTATTTAGTTAACTATTCTAAATATAATAATATCGCATGAGACATTAGAGCATGAGTCATTAAACATGGGTTACACACGAATTTAATAAAATTGTATTATTACTACGGGTGTCGATTAGAACCTATAGTTAAAATTTTTCTATAGTATAAAACCATTCACATAGTACATTGTATAGTTCTTTCTTAAATTTCTGTAGTGTTTTGTCTTTTAGGTAGGTAGTTATACATATACTTTAATTAAATTTACAGGTATGTTTTAAATATTATTTTTACAGTTTGCATAGGTAGACAATGTGGTTGTCTTACCTGTATCATGGGAATGGTCCATGAATTGGTTTTTAATAATTCATTTCATAATTTGTCTTCGCAAACACTACACATTCCAGTTTATATTTATTATATTTTTGAGGCTAGATGTTAAGGCAATAAGTTGTTTTCAATTAAGTTTACTCTCAACCTGCAGTCCTAAGTCCCTCACCTGTCACTAGCTGCTCGTTAACCACAAGTGGGTCTTTTTTTAAGTAGGTAAACTGCAAAATATTTATTTTTTTAATATTAAGTTATAGGTTGTTTTGTTGAAATCAGCCTTCAAATTTATCCAGTACTCCTTCTATTTCTTTGCAAAACCTAAATGCAAATCGATTAGTCGAAGAATGGCTACAACGTTATTTGATCTTTTTGGTGGACATTTTGAATATTTATTGTGAAATCCGTTATATCGTGAACATTTGGCTTAAATAATTAAATATTAAGTACCAGTTAACATTTTGTAGTTGTGTTGTATTTAATAAGTTTATCTCAATTTATGATTTTAGTAGCTCGAGCATATGTCTCTCATTTTCTGCCCATCGATATTTGGTTTGTGGAAGTAAATGTTGCCGTTATTATAGCTTTATGTTTCTGTTTTATGTTTTGTATTAGAATTTTCTGTTGAATATTTCGCAAAAAACTGTTAGGATTGTTTACACCGCCTGAAAACATTTTATGTGCATTAGGTGGTCTATATAAATTATTATTATATAGTTTTTAACTAATTCGATACAACTAATCTCAATACTCGGTTCACTACTTGTTTGATTCAGGATGTCTATTTCTTTGAACTGAATTCCGTTTTTACAAATATGCAAAAACCATTCCGTATGTTAGTTTTATTATTATTAAATTTTATTTTTAAATTGTTAGTCCTACATTGTAATTGTTTAACTTCACATATGTGCGGTTTTATTGTTAACCTAATGCTAAGGTAAGCACATAGATTTCTTTCTTGTAAGTGTTTTTACACCTTGATAAAGGTTTAAAACAAAAGTTAAATTTGATTTTTCATGTCTTAATACCGCGAAAAAATGCAGTTTTAGTATTAGTTGTAATTGTAGTTTTAGAAATTTATTTGCTGTTAAGATCAATCTTATCTGTAAATATTTTTGTTATTTTATTGCAGCTGAAAGTGTAACAGATTTATTATTCGTGATTTGTGTTACGATAAACAGCATAGCAATGCGTGTGTTTTACGGTAGAAACAGAAATTCGACGTTAGTTGGGTCTGAACTCGTGGGTTATATTTGTTAAAGGGGATGGAGGGAAAATTCTAATTGGTGTGTGGAGAGTTTTTTTTGCTAGGAATATTGTATTGGTTAAACTAAATTTATCTGTAGTTTATATTTACATATATATTTATATTCTACATAATAAGAAGTTTCTGAAAAGTAAGATCAAATGAAATCTTGTTCCTATGTAGTGCTGCTAAGGTTAGGAAAATGGCCATACATGTATGGTGTAACAGGTAATCACGGTTTGTAAAAAGACAGCTATTTATTTTTGTAAGCTCAATCAAGATGTTCGCATTTACGTAGAAGCTGCTTATTTTAAAATATCAAAGATTCGTTGTAATGGACACATAAATGTGTACAAGGAAGCTAGAAAAATAATTTTACTTCTACCTTATTACGCCCGTCTATGAAAATTTTATGATGTTTAAGAAAATTTTCTTTGAAGTAACAAGTATTTACTTTTGGGCAAAATAGTTGGGTTATATATATGCAATTAAATCGGTAATTGTTTGGCAAGTTTTAAAAGATGGTGAAACCTCTGATCTCCGAATTATTATTATACAGAAACAATAAAAAACTTATACTAACACCTATACCACGGAACTGGTTCGTTAGACCTTTTTGATGTTTCTGAAATTCTACAATTCTAAAAAGTAGTTATGGATACCGTCACTGGGTCTCATTGGCGAAATTATTTACGCTTTTTTATTCACGTCAACTTTCTTAATTTAAATAGCATGGTATATTATTTACTTAAACTTACAAAGGTATCCTATACCTAAAATTAGCTGCTTTTGAATTATTAATTTTTTTCAAAAATACGGCCAACAGTAACGCTTGTGTTAAAAACTACATATGTATTTCGGTAAACGTTGCAGGTAAAGATTTCATATTTGCCTTATTCCTAGCTGAAATACAGTGTATCAAATCTGCGCCTTCAAAATTATGTCTATGTCCAAAATTAACGTTCATTTCAACTAAGTTCGCGTCGATGAAAGTCACATGTTTTAAATGGAACACCCTATATATTAATGCCTTTTTGAAGACACTTAATAATTCTCTATCATTCATTATCAGTAAAGACCGCAAATGTGGTTCGGTAGCAGGGGTGTAACTACATCAGCTTTTCCGAAATAAAAATGGGCGTTATTTAGAGAAACTTTATACTAGAATTAATGAAAACACAGACATAATATACAACCTTACCTTATTAGCAAACAAACACGTTCAAGCATTTTCACGAATTTTCGACATTTTAAATGCTTCGCAACCGAGTTATAGGTGCGCGTACTTGCAATGCATAATCATGCAACAATACCGTACGATGACCGCCTACAAACTACATATTTCACTACAAACATACTCGTACGATAGGCGCGCGCCGTTAATGCTCCCGATGTACTGCTGTTGGAACCGAACCAATTCTTGCGGTATTTAATCATTCGACATATAAGCTTCTATCGTTTACAGTTTTCGAGTTAGAGATTCCCTGGTGAAAATCCAAAAAATACGTTTTTTAATGCATTTAAAATCTTAGTTTAAAATCTTAGTTTAAAATCTTAGGTGACATTTTTTCAGAGAGTTTAATCCCGGATCGACTTGCCATTCGCTGTTGGGAGCAAAGTGATTAACAGCGCGGCATCATAAAAGGCAATATGATGCTGTCACAAAGCCATTTAAACACAACTTACACACACTAAACTACACCGCAAGAGTTGCAGTGATAGCCAGACAAGTAATACAGCTTATGGAGTCACTGCAACTAAGCACCCACCACACATAAAAAAAAATTCGTGAGTGTCAAAATAATTGGTATTGTATTTGTACTATAAATTAGTTATATATATGTATATATATATATAGTTTATATCTGCCAAGCAAAATGGCAAAAGAAATACATTACGGAAAAGAAACGATATTTTAAATTTATTTTCCATTCATGAAGAATGTATTAGTATACATACCACTGCTAATCGGTCCACCAACTTATTAAATCTAGTTTGTTATTGACTTTCCCGGCTAAATTATTCATTATAACCTACAATTTTACTAACGTGTGTAATTTAAGACGATGTATTAATATGATAATTGTTTTTTGAAGATGGTAAATTGGAATTGAGAGTGTTGTCTTTTTTGACGTTTTAACTGTTTTAAAATTCGAATTTTGATTGTGATTTATCAACGTCTTTCTGCTGTGTAGCTTTAAGTAATATTATTGTATAGATGCTTAAACTTATACTTGTTAAAATTGGATTTGCGATCTTCATCAAACTCCAACGTGAGTATGGATTGATAATGTTATTCTACAATTGTACAATTGTGATACTATTTGTAGCACTAGCCCTGTTGAAGTGAATAAGTTTCACGAAAGCTTGGCAGATGTGAAAAACAATACAGGTGTTTCAATTTGTTAGCGTCTTCCCAACAACGCCTGTTACACCTATTAGAATTTAGAATAGTGTAATTAATTTCGCCAATGAGACTTAATGACGCTATTCATAACTACAAGCTTTCAGAATTGTAGAATTTCAGGAACATCAAAAAGTTCTAACCAACCAATTCCGTGAATAATCCTGTATATGTTTGGTCGAAAGCAGGTCGAAAGGTAAGTATATACAATAAATTTAATATTTTGTAAACTGAGCTTTATTTAGAAATTTAAATGTGTGTCAATGTCCTTAATAATATGAAATATCAAATTATAAAAAGGTCTTGCATTTGCTTAATATGAACAGCACGAATTCAAAAACTGGTCATAGAATTGTTCTTATTTAAAGGTTCTTGTAGTCATAATATTGAAAAACAATTATAAGGCCAAATATTGAAATATAACTTTCAAGCCGCACTTACACACAATCATTTTGAGAAAGTCTATGGCAGAAAACTGTTATTTTGTATACTTTGTTAAGGGGTGTTCCAGATTGTTCTAGTTATTCTGAACATTATTTTAGAAAATTACTCTTGCATATTTCATTACTATACTATCGACATGTAAGTGAAAACAAAATTTTGGTAGCACATCATTTTTCCAAGTTTGAAATTTTAAGAGGCGTTCTAGATTGTTCTAGTTGTTCTGAACATTGTTTCAGGAAATGGCACTCCTTTCTGTTGTTATCGGAAATATCGTGAAAACAATATTTAAAATGATTTTAGAAGGATTTTGTACTATACTTCTAATAAATCTGTGTAACTTCATTTTTTGCTATTTAATTTATTTTATAATATTACTAGTTCGAATTTTGTAGATGTATCATTAGATAATTTTTGTGGGTCTTTCTGCATGTCATCGAGTTCAAGCTATGTAGTTTTGCATAAGCTGTGTGATTTACTGAAGTAGGTTTTCTATATAACGTCATAGTATACAACGAGCAAAGCCAACAAATTTGAGTTAGATTGTAGTTCCATCCTACTTTGTATGCTTTTAAGTTGGTTCAGTTGATTACACTGGTTAACAGGTTTTTTTTCTTACACTCTGATACGTGTACATTATGGGCTGCATGTTGCCAGCCTCCCCACAATCGATTTTTTAAATTTTTTCTGGACTAAAGTTTTGTACCCATTCTGTACCGTTTTGTACCAAAAATAAAAAATTTTGTACCTCGCTCGTTTAGAAGATATACTCAATTTTAGATGGGGGGGGCCAGGGACATGCCAGCCCCCCATGTGGACTTTTTCATTGTAATTCTGAAAATATTTTCAAAAATTGGCTATCGCGTCAGGTTTCTGAGAAAGGTTTTTTTTATACATATATGTGTACTGTATGTCTAAAGATATTTTTTATGAGTAAGTTAAAAGAAGCTATCAAGTTATTATTATGCTAACGGGTATGTCTGAACAGGATTTAACATGTTTGGGTTTCATCTGTACGTCATAGTCGTTAAACCACTCCCTTTTTTTCTCTAGAACCAATCAAATCAAGGAATTAATAGATCTGTGCATATGTGAGTATATACAGGGTGCCCACCTAGTACGCGGAAGTCCAATATCTTGGTTAATAAGATAGATAATTGAAACTTTTTTTATTCCACGCGTGTAGTTTTCTCAAGATCTACAAACCTAAAATAATGCCGATTATACAGAGTGTTCCATTTCCTCTGCACAAACAGCAACTTTGTTTTTTTTAAATACAAACCTATATTTTTTATAATTTATTTTGAATCTACATGAAAATAAAAGAGACTTTATGTATGTTACTCATATGAAAAAACTGACGATTTTTGAGATATTTGGCTTACTATGTTTTTTCTAGTAAATTTTTGTCAATTACAATATCGCAAATTTTGCAGTTACGATAATTAACAGAAAACCTATTTTTAGACCAAAAGTTAGGTAATAATGGTTCTTCAAAACACCATCTCAGAAACTGACCTACATATATAGGTACCTACGTATAAGGGGTGCCCAGAAAATGTTGATCAAATGTTGTCAAATTTGACGAAGCAAAATATGAAAAATCTTCGTTAATTCAAATGGAACACGCTGTATATTATTTATCAGTAAAACGCAGAATAAAATATTCTACAACTTTGCTATGACATTCCCTATACCCAAGTTCAACATTTTAGGTAAAAAACGCAGTATTATAGCAAAAAGTGAATAAATTTATGCATTACTTCAAATTTACTCCATTAAAAAAAAACAAAAAATGTCAAAAATTAAAAATACAATTACAAAAATTAATCAAGTGTTCCCTGTGCGCACAATAATCCAATAAGTTTATAATAAATTTTATTATAATTAGATTCTTATATATAATATCTTCATTCATTTTAAAAAATTGATGAATGAATTTCTTGGCAAAAGTAGTTACATATGGTGCTAATAAACAATCCCCCAGATATTAATAATCGTCACTAGTTTCAGCATGATGAGCTCCTTTGCATTTCACATTATTGGCAATCTTGTTCATGAATTTGATATATACTCTTCACAATAATTATTATTTCAGCTTAGGCAACATTAAAATGCCAGATATACAAGTAGATGATTATCGCAACATAGCAAATGTGAAGAAATATGACAAGAAAATTCCAAAATAGGATTATGTTATGATGAGAAAACATCGCTGGATATTCCAAACAATCTCTTTAATTTGTTTGGGTTTTTATTAAATTTATAATAATTATCTGAATAGCCTACAAAAATATTCGCGTTCTATACGATTTCGCAACAAATAGCAATGCAAAGATGTTCCAGTTTCTGTAGAAACAAGCCTACATCAGTAAGAGAACTACTGCAAAATGGATAAAGATATTATTATACATAAGAACCTAATGATAATAAAACTTATTATAAACTTGTTGGATTAACGAAGATTTTTCATATTTTCCTTTGTCAAATTTGACAACATTTTCTGGGCACCCCTTGTCACTTTCTGACATGGTGTTTTGAAGAACCATTATTGCCTAACTTTTGGTTTAAACATAACTCTTCTGTTAATTAGCGTAATCGCAAAATTTGCGATATTGTAATTTACAAAAATTTACTAGAAAAACATAGTAAGCCAAATATCTCAAAGACCGTCAGTTTTTTTCATATGAGTAACATAAATAGAGTCTCTTTTATTTGTCATGTAGATTCAAAATAAATTATAAAAAATATAGGTTTGCATTTAAAAAAACAAAGTTGCAGTCTGTGCAGAATAGATCGAGCACCCTGTATAATCGGCATTATTTGAGGTTTATATGTTGATCTTGAGAAAACTAGACGCGTGGAATAAAAAAAGTTTCAATTATCTCTCTTATCAAGCAATATGTTGCATAAGACCCTACAGACACGTTATTCGACTCAAATTGACTCAATGTATGGTAGTAACATGAGTTAAACGTTTTTTGAATTCGCAACGTCTCGTAGGTGTGTAAACAATCCTAACAGTTTTTGTTATGTATGTGGAGAATTCACCGTTCAACAATATAGCCGAAATATTACACCGTTAAATAGAAAAATTGGATGGAAGTTGTTAGCTCCGGGTACGCGTATTTCTGTATATCGAAATCGCCAGAAAGAACTGTCGCCGTATTTTTCAACTGAAGAAGGTCTTTCATTTTGCAAAAATGTTGACGGTTTAATGCGAGAATTAGGTTACAAACACCAACCGGAAGAATAGCGTCTTCTTATAGATGCTTCTAAATTGAGTTTGAAAGCTGTCCTTCTACATACAGGAAACAGTTACCCCTTCATTCCTGTTGGTCATGCCGTGCACATGAAGGAAACATATGATAATACGACATGTCTCCTTGATAAAATCAATTACAAAACCTATAAATGGTACATAAGGGGTGATCTCAAAGTAGTTGTAATTCTACTTGGTCTACAACTTAGATTCACAAAGTATTGCTGTTTCCTTTGTGAATGGGATAGTCGAGCGAGAAATTTGCACTATACTGTTAAGCAATGGCCAACCAGAATACAATATACTCCTGAAGAAAAGAACGTCCATAATTCGTTGGTGGAGCCTCATAAAATACTTTTACCACCACTTTTACACATAAAATTAGATCTGATGAAGAATTTCGTCAAAGCATTGGACAAAGAGGGCCAAGATTTCGATACCTTAAACAAAAATTTCCTAATATATCTGAGACAAAACTTAAAGAGGAGATTTTTGTAGGACCCCAGATTAATCTGTTACAACAGGATCGAGAATTTGACCTACTCTTGAGCGATTTAGAACGGACTGCTTGGGATGCATTTAAACGTGTGACAAAGAATTTCTTAGGAAATAAAAAATCTGAAGATTACGAGGAAATTGTTAGTCAACTTCTTAGAAGTTACCACGCATTAGGCTGTAATATGAGTCTTAAAATACATTTCTTGCATTCGCACCTGAAATTCTTTCCCCCGAATCCTGGTGATGTTAGTGACGAGCATGGGAAAAGATTTCATCAGGATATTTGCACTATTGAAAAACGCTATCAGGGCAAGAGGAATAGTGAGATACTTGCTGACTACTGTTGGACTTTAATTTCGGAATGTTTTTCATCCCAATATGAAAGAAAAGTGAAAAGAAAGACTTTCTAAATACGTCCCAGAATAGCATATACTTAGTTAGTGTTAGTATTGTATGATCAATATGAATTTCATTTGTTTATAATACCAGACATGATAGAAGATATTTGCTTTTATAATAATTATTAGGAATATAAAACAAAATAAGTTTGTATATAATTCATAAACAAAAATAAAAAAAATGAAAATTTGTTGTTCTGTGTTATCAAAAGTAGTACAATCAATAAATAAATGAGATTCTAGAGTTAATATGTAAAGTTCAGAATAACTAGGACAAGCTGAAACACCCTTTAAATGTTCACTCATAGAATAATGGTTTATTAAAATTTGGTTTTTTGGGACAATGTCTAGTACAACTAGAAAAACCTAGAACACTCTTTAAACTGAAAAATTTCGGAAAATATCCACTAGATTTTCGTTTATTTTGTTGAGATGTCTGCGGTGCTATGAAAGATAGCATCATAATTTTCTGGAACAATATACAGGGTCCGGCAACGAAGCGGGGACGGAAGATTACACGCTTATTTGAAAGTTTGTCAAATATTTAGTCATCGGATATTCTCCTGCACCATCAAGTGCACGTTTTAAAAATATTTTGTTTTATACAGGGTGTTCCAGATGGAAATGCCAGACTAAAGTTGCATTTTTTTAAATGGAACACCCTGTATATTTATAGAAAAAATGATCCGCGCTTGAAAGCTGGTTACAACGATATAATGTTGTATAGGTCTAAAGTTGATAGTTTCTGTGTAAACAATTATTTTACTTGATAAATTGAAACATTTCAGTAGGCTATTCTGCGTAGGGAAAAACAAAAAATTCGAAACCAACAGAGTAGAATATTTTTTACTAGTATGGACAGTCGTTACTATGTGAAATAAATTCTGCAACTGCTCGCTTTATACAGGGTGTTCACAATTTTGCAAAATCAAAGAAATCTCGAAATTTTTAAATGGAACACCCTGTATATTTTTGGCTCATTGGAAAGCCCTGTTACTACGCTTTCTATTGATATCTCATTTGATGCACCTAGGATAGATCATTTTCTAATTATTTCTTTTTAAAGTTGAATTAATGAGAAATGCTTGTATTTGTAGAAGCCAATTTGCACTTCATACTTACTGTAAGATCGGATTTTCAATAAATAATCTATAAACGGTCTATAACAAGAGGAAACTCCATTTAGTGTGAGAAACAATTAAGTTTCACTCAGCGGTGAAAGGTAACATTAATTTAATATAAAGTAAAGGTGTCAGTTTTAAGCTTGTATACTAATAACCAAGTTGTAAAAAGTTCTTTTTGTGTTATACAGTAGGTATTTCGTTCAATCTTTAAACGAAATTGTTAGAATGACTAATTTTAGTAGATCCTTAACAAACGCAAGCTCCTACCCTCAATAGCCGTTACCTTTGAAGTACCATCTATACTTACATCTCTCCACATACAGAGCATTTAGAGCGACTAAGGCCAGCTAGAAAAGAGATAGATCTAGAGTGGGGCGGTTGTAAAACATATACGGAATAGCACGCTCACCAGTGCGTTAATTCCGTACATGTTTTACAACCGCCCCACTCTAGATCTATCTCTTTCTAGCTAGCCTTACTCGCTCTAAATGTTCTGTATGTGGATTTTCCTGCATTGTTAATAATACGGCCAGTTCGCTTTGTTTATTGATTACCGGTTTATTTGTTTCTCCCTTTTTCTAGGTTACACTATCAATTTCTATAAATGTCTCTAATAATCTTTCAAATGCTTCCGGTCTTCTTTCAAGGTTTGAAAATCTCTCTGCATATACTCTACTTGCTAGGAGACAATTTCTTGTACACTCCTCAAGAATAAATATCATAGTTACCATTTCTTTACCTACTAAAATTAGTTATTATAACAATTTCGTTTAAAGCTTGGACGAAATACTGTATAACACAAAAAGAACTTTTTACAACTTGGTTATTAGTATACAAGCTCAAAACTGACACCTTTACTTTATATTAAATTAATGTTACCTTTCACCGCTGAGTGAAACTTAATTGTTTCTCACACTAAATGGAGTTTCCTCTTGTTATAGACCGTTTATAGATTATTTATTGAATATCCGATCTTACAGTAAGTTTGAAGTGCAAATTGGCTTCTAAAAATACAAGCATTTCTCATTAATTCAACTTTAAAAAGAAATAATTAGAAAATGATCTATCCTAGGTGCATCAAATGAGGTATCAATAGAAAGCGTCGTAACAGGGCTTTCCAATGAGCCAAAAATATACAGGGTGTTCCATTTAAAAATTTCGAGATTTCTTTGATTTTGCAAAATTGTGAACACCCTGTATAAAGCGAGCAGTTGCAGAATTTATTTCACATAGTAACGACAGTCCATACTAGTAAAAAATATTCTACTCTGTTGGTTTCGAATTTTTTGTTTTTCCCTACGCAGAATAGCCTACTGAAATGTTTCAATTTATCAAGTAAAATAATTGTTTACACAGAAACTATCAACTTTAGACCTATACAACATTATATCGTTGTAACCAGCTTTCAAGCGCGGATCATTTTTTCTATAAATATACAGGGTGTTCCATTTAAAAAAATGCAACTTTAGTCTGGCATTTCCATCTGGAACACCCTGTATAAAACAAAATATTTTTAAAACGTGCACTTGATGGTGCGGAAGAATATCCGACGACTAAATATTTGACAAACTTTCAAATAAGCGTGTAATCTTCCGTCCCCGCTTCGTTGCCGGACCCTGTATAGAACAACCTGGAACATCTTTTAAAATTTTTACTATTTGGTTTCTAGTAGGCAACTATTGTTTGTGTAATCACAGTTATTATCCTTTTCTATAATTTACCATGTGATTATAAATAAACAATTTATATTACATCTAATAAAAAATAATAGTACAACTATTCAGTATTTTAACAATTTTTTGTTGTCTTGGAAGATGAATTGCAACAAATTGCATTTTCGAATGCAATGTAATTAACCTGCATCACAAATTTAGTAATGTTTTACGTCTACTGTAGCCAAGCAGCAGGTGTATAATTATTGTCGTATGCATTCTTGATTATATCAACACTTCTTCGGTTAACAAATCTTTCACAAAGCGATATATTTTCACTTATTTCTCTAAAAGTTTTCTTGCACCTGGGAACATACCGAAAAAGAAAAATTATCATTTGAAGGAGATATATTTATTTGTACTATATTGTTAAATAAACGATTATTGCATATTTGAAAATAAAGGAGTTCAGTTACTTGGCAATGGAGTTGCCATGTAGCGGAAGAAATTTAGACACTCCATTCTCAATTTTGAACTACCTGTTTATGCGCTTGAATAAATCTCCAAGCGAAAAAAACCTATATTTTTTCACGTACCAGGTCTGAAAATGACACTACGTTGTAAATATCGGGCAGAATAGTATATTATTTTATACGGAGGAAAAGTGATACTACTTTTCCTCCACATAAAACATGCTATTTTTTATTCAAATGTCGGCAAATTTATGCAAAAATATCTATTTTTATTGAAGATAAGCGGGTTTGGTAGGATGTTTGGACGTATATAGACCGATGATTAGGTACAAGCTGTTTCTATAGTAACTCATCATAAAACTGTCAAGTGGACACTGTCAACATTGAAATGTGTTTGTATTGGTTTTTACGTTGCCATAATAACACCTTTCCCTACGGTGGCGGAAAAGTGAAAAGTAAACATTCGGCGGAGGAAAAGTGATACGGCCAACTACTCAGTTTTCTGTTTCTAGAGCGTGGCCTGCTAACGTTTGGGTTGCTAATGTATATTTTCTACCCTTTTGATGCAAGCAATACACTAGTGAGGCAATGAAATGATCTATTCTTCAATCGGCGGATGTTCACGTGTTTGCTTTGATTGAATATCGATGTTCTGTACTGTAAAATTACAGTACAGTTATTTTACTTTACACCACTTCGAAAGTAGTGGTAATTTCGTATGAAATTACTTTTATAAAAATGATTTCCGCATTAAGTTGCACAAAACTTATTTTGAGATATTAAACTAACACTACTGTAGAGGTTATTCTATCCTTACATAAAATCTTATACTAACTTTCTTTAAATTACAATAGTTTGAATGCATGAAGTAGTCTACATTTTTGAATGAATCGGTAGGAGATACAATTACAGGAAGATAATGCAGTAATAGAAAAAGAAACATACAAAGAAAAATCAATTGTCAACATTCATCGAGAGAGTTATGGAATTAATAAAAAAAGAATTAAACGAGCAAATATCTGCAAACGCATGGCGCAGTGCAATCGATAACCTAGAGAATATTAAAATAAAATACAGCGCTTTATAGAGGATATATATCTCAGACCCATAGATAATTTGATTATGTATACCGGGTGTGGCAAGAAGAGTTTTGATTAGAAATTCTTAGGAATGCAGTTATACGGAAAATGTAAATTTTACCACATCATATTATCGATAATTTGATTTTAAATATAATATTTTTACGAATGATCTACTTCCGGTACACGAGAAGTACACTATAGAGCGTCTCAACCTTAGTATTCAGTGCGGTCTCTTATGGGATATATACCTCTCATACGATCTTAAACGATTTGTAATAAACCGTCTCTTTTTATATAAAGGCGAAGTTGTCAATTCAGTTTATTATCGAGCGTGTTTAAGGTTGGTGTTTGTCAAAAAGAACGGACGCCAATGAATAAATAAACTTGAAAAATGACATTATAGGTATGTTCGCAGAGTGAATTTCTTGCGATTTCAGTTTAATTGGAATTTGTCGAATGCGCATGCGCTGCCAGAAAATCGAAATTGTCAACTAATACGTATTTTTGTTGTGCGAATGGGTTTCCCGTACTTGTAGCATATTTCACTTATATTTGTAATAACACACTTCACTTATATTTATAGCAGCATACTTCACTTCTATATTTGTATTATTTATTTTTAATTTTTTCCTATTTTGTTTCGCCGTTTCGTTTTAAAACTGGAGCCATGCAGAGAAGTATTACAGATAGACCTAAAATTTTCTGTGCGCAGACGCTAATTCTAAATTGGAGGTATTTCTACCGACTTTTTCGACTGTCCAAATACAATTTCCAGCTACGATTTCGACACTCTGCGAACAACAACCTGCTAATTTCGAACTCATCAAATTTCGTATTTCTTTACTGCGAACGCTTATGTCTTATTACGCGTGCGTCGTACAATTTCTGATTAATTTAGTTTACTCTGCGAACATACCTTATGTTGACTAATTTTTGTATACTTCTAACTTCAGACGCATAAATGGAAATAAGTACACACTTATCGACTTGGGAAAGTAGTTTTTTTCAGACAATCTTTCTCGATCGCCCGATAGTTTCGTTTTAGAATACCCTAACCTACAAGTATTTAAAATGTCATGTTATTTAAAATGACTTACCAACCTAACTTGTCATTGGCGAACTGGCACCTATGTAGTGTATCTGCATAAGACACATACTGAATATAAGGTTGAGACCGTCTATAGTAACGCATGGATAGTAGACAGCTTATTGCATTCATGGCTGCCTCGCAATGTGTAAACACGAATGTGCGGTGTCTGTGTGTACTTTAATAAATGTCTTAGCTACATTTATGCAAAAGAGCGTCCATTATTTGAGGCATTTGAGGAAGAAATTTGTTTAATGTTTCAAGTAGGTATTTCGAATAAAATAATACTGTAGTCTTATTGCATTGTTTTAAACGGTACTTTCATTACTTTCTGCGGTGAACTTTTTTTGTGGTTGAACTAGGATAACATCTAAACCAAAAGCATGTTTATTATAGGTTCGTTCCAACACGCAGTTTGTGTATCGTACAATGTATTGTTCATGAATCACTTTATGCGCATGCGTTAACATTGTACTACAGTTGACTGATCCGCTCATCGCTTTGTGTTGGAACGGTCTTAATGTCATCAGAGAATCGTTCCGTATCTGAATCACTCATATTTGATAAAACAAAATATCAAATAACAGTAATAACACACAAAAATAAAGTATAGATCAAAAGAGATACTGACAGTTGCTGATAATCGAGGGACTTCAAATCATTTGAGGTTATTACGTTCTGCGCATGTCTGGCACAGTCGGGGCTAAACGGTTCGATAAAAATTTACGTACTCGTTTGATCGTATACGTACCGATTCATGTACCGCCTAACAGTGTGTCGGAACAAACGGCTGTTCGTGCATATCACGGTCAGACGTTGTGTTGGAACACTAAATTCATTCTGCGCAGAGACCCGTTCGTCCAAATAACGATCGAACGGTGTGTTGGAACGAACCTTACATAATAAATAATAATATCAAAGGTTTAGTACTTTTATTTATTTAAAACAATATAACGAAATAATTACAAGTATACACTTATGCTGAAATCAATAATGAGTCCATCCACCATTATTTTGAATGACTTCTTCCAATCTTGACAGTATAGACTCTATTAATTTATGGCAATAGTCGTCACTGACTTCTTCCCATTCCTGCACGATTTGTTGCCACAACAAATTGTCAATGTCTTTTCGTTCTATGGCGTTTCCCTCATTGTTTTTTATGTAACCTCATAGGTTTTCTAGGGGGTTAAGGTCCGGGCTTCGTGCCGGCCAATTTAATAATCTCAAATGATAGTCTGTAATCCATTGTTGGACAACATTAGCCGTATGAACATTCTCCAAAATATCCCTATATTAGAACGCTGTAAAGTGTCCAATGTTAATATCCCAAACAGTACCAAGTCCTGCGTATAACATCCAATCCCGCACTGCAACAGAAAGCCGTCCACTTCTATTATCTAGATAGGATTAAAATACATCCGAAACGTCACGTAGGAAACTAGTGTTTTTCATTTAAATTAAAAGCAGAAACCCATATTCGGCATTGATTTAGTTAGATTTAGGTTAGTTGGTGATTTCAATTTCATTATTGTATCTAAGGACAGAACACCCCGTCAAGTTGTCCTTTACCGCCAAGTGCGCGGCGAGCTTTTGGCCCGTAGGAATGCCGGTGAAACTGACATTGTTGTAAGATATATCCGAGACATACCTTCCATTGTTAAAGTTAAATTTTTAAACTAAAGCAGTCCAACGTCATTGGTGCAGTACACATTCGATATCAAAATGTTCGTGGTCTTTGTATAAAAACTGCTTTGGTATTTTCACATAGTTCGCTAACTGATGCTGATATGGTGCTGTTTACTGAAACTTGGTTACGCGACGATATACATAGTAAAGAGCTATTTGGATCTACATTTGATGTGTACAGGAGTGACCGGAGGTTTGGTATGGTTGGCAGATCCACTGTTGTTAACAGAATTTGTTAATGATCTCCGTGCGCAGGCACTTGATGTTTCCTTTCTGGCTGAACTGTTCCCCCTTATCGATGTTACTGTTTGCAACTGTCAATTACTTCACTACTCTATGTATGTACATTGCGAATGTGTACATTCCTCCTGATATTAACCTGAACGACTACGAAGCTTTCTTTGATGCCCTCGGGATTTTTCTGTCAGAAAAACAGTTTTTATTAATTGGTGATTTTAATGCTCCTGGCTTTAATGTGACTGATATATAGCACTGACGAAAAATCTATTATCATCACGCATTGAATAGAAATGTTGAATTTGCGGCAACTAAATGCTGTTGCCAATTTAAATGATAAATTACTAGATCTAGTATTCACTAATACTGAATTAGAAGTAACAGTTGTACATGGTCTGTCACCATTCGTTGTTGAGGATGTTCACCACCCTGCACTGGATATCCCTCTGATAAATACTTCAGACTCTAAACGATGTAATTTTCCTTCGAACAAAAATATTCGTTATAATTTCCCCAAAGCTGATATGCCTTTGTTGTGTTCCACACTGCTCAGCACGGATTGGACTTTCTTGTCGCACTGCAATAATGTGGAATGTGCTGTTGCAGACTTTTATGATCAACTATATAGCATACTAGACCGTTGCGTACCGAAAACAAGAACTACTAATCCTAATTATCCACCATGGTATACACCACATTTAAAACAGCTTATTACAGTGAAGGAGTATATAACTAGGTTTGACAATTGTTTAATGGAATTTAAAAGACTACACGCCACTTACTAAAAAATGAAACGAAATTAGCTTATGCTAATTACCAGAAATCTGTTGAAGCAAAGATTACTATTAACCCTAAATCCTTCTGGCGGTTTATAAACAGCCATAAATCATGATCTAGAATACCTGGTAATATGTTTTTGAAGAGTTGCTACAACAGCTTTGGGTATCAATTTTCCAGGGTTTTTCGACCAAGCACGTCTATTCCTAGGAACATGTTTATTCAGTGTCCATCTGTCAATGTCTTGGATGTTACTGAAGATGACGTAATATCAAATGCATCTAAACTCAGCTGTGATATAACCTCGGGGAATGACGGTTTACCGACCTTTCTAGTACGACAGCGTGCTCCAGATTTTGCTTACCCGTTGACTATAATTTACAGCTGCATCACTAATACTTCGGAATTTCCATGTTCCTGGAAAATAAGTAATATAATACCGGTTTTAAAAAATGGCGATCGAGTAGATGTGGGTAATTATAGACCAATAAATATATACATATATTGGCAAATTTTGCAAAAATGTTTGAACATATCTTACATATATTATGTATTGTAACATATACCACAATGTAAAACCTATTCACGCCATTATTATGTGTGGAAGAAACGCAGGGTCGGATTGAGAAAAAATGTATACGTTGACAGGGGGGTACTGACTCAAAACTAGAAGCCGTTAAAATAAGTATATGTACGAGGGAGCGTTTTTGTATTCGCGGAATAGGGGATAAGGGATGGAAATAAAAAAACCAAATTATTTTTCTTTTTCAATATATTCACCTGCAAGACGGATACATTTTCACATCTTTCAATTAATTTATTTATACCCTCATAAAAAAATGATTTCTCTTTATCTGCAAAATACGCCGAAACTGCCTCCTTGACTTCATCATCGGCAGAAAAATTTTTAACCCCGCAGGTCTTTTTTCATTTTCGGAAACAGGTAATAATCACTCGGGGCCAGGTCTGGGCTGTAGGGTGGGTGATTCACAATTTCGAAGCCAACCTTATGCAGGGCAGCTAACGCAACGCGGTTCTTGTGGACGGGCGCGTTGTCGTGCAAAAGCAGCACACCTTTCGTCAATTTTCCCCGTCTTTTCTCTTTAATGGCTTCTTTTAGTCGCTCTAATATTCAAGCGTAATATTCTCCGGTTATAGAAACACCTTTATCTTTATAATCAATCAACAATATTCCTTCCGAGTCCCAAAATACCGTTGCCATGAGTTTCCCAGCTGATTGTGACACTTTAAATTTCTTGGGAGGTGCTGTGCCCTTTTTATGCCACTGCATGGAGTCTTGTTTGGACTCAAGTTCATAATGATGAACCCAAGTTTCGTCTCCAGTAACAATTCGACTCAATACACCATCCTTGTCTTCATTACAGAGGTCCAAAAATGCACGCGAACACTCTACGCGCTGTTGTTTTTGCGGATTACGTTACTTGGTTGACGATAGCTCAAAGACTAACTGTCTAATAACAATGAAACTTCGTATTTATACTAATTATGAGTCGCTGCACAGGCCACGCCCCCAATGCACCTAATCAGCCCCCTACAACCCGCTCATTCCGCAAATATAAAAACGCTCCCTCGTAGATATAAAATATGTAGATATAAAATATAAAATATGTATGTATTAAATACAAGTGTTATACTACGAATAAATATTTACAAAACAAAAGTTAATCTCGACACAAACGTCAATAACACCTGATAGTAAACAATGACCAACGCTCGAATCTCGAATAGTAAACATCAACTATCGTGAAGTATTTTTCTTTCAGAGAAGATGACGAATTACGCTGCGCACTAAAATGCGCGTACTTTTCCCGCCAAGGGGAGTGCAAATTCTGGTAGTTTGATATTCTGTGTCGAGGGTATCATGCTAAAAGGGTGTATGAACCAAACACACACTTTTCAAGAAGCGAAAAAAACGTTTTAAAAATTCATTTTAACCTATTCTGGTACTGTATTTGTTCTGATATGATGATGATTTATATTAAATGTCGGTATAATTAAACACATTTAATTTTAATTACACTGTAGGTATCACAAAAGATAAAAATTGAGAAATTTGTTGATATGCCCTTTTAGCATGATGCCCTCGATATGATATACCGTAAAACGAGGTGAGTTTGTGACACTCAGGCGACTTTGTGACAGCTCCACACTCCTTTGAAAAAGTCATTCTTACATCTCTGTTTATTATGTTATTGTAGCAACCTCTCGCACACGTATCGGTAAACGGTTGAAGCAGTGTCACCACAGTGTCACGTATTATGTCTTGCGGTCGTTCTGCAGTTTTTTTACAACACACATATTTTTTAAGGTAGCTAAGCAATTTTTACTTTATCAGAAAGTTGCAATACTTTGTCTTGTGTAACTGGAACCGTTTGTTTTATCTACTTTTGCATATGATAGTGTTATAGTATGATCTGTTTTCCAATTCATTAATAAGAAATTAAACAGTTAATAAATGAAACAAATATATTTTATTTAGAAATTTTAGACTTCGTTAAAAATAATTCGCATTTCGAAGTATCACTTAAATTAAGTGAAGAAGAAGTATGACTTAAATTGAATTGAAGGTGCAACTTAGAGAACTTAGAGACTTGAGAGAAAAATGTCGGAAAAGTAAATAAAGAAGATTTTTAAAAGTAATTGTTTAATAACAATAGTTATAAATAGTAAATAGTAATAAGTAGTAAATATTGTCTGATAATCAAGTAGAAAAGTAGGTATATTGCCTGGTCGTTAATAAACTATTATACGAATAACATAAATGGTATTTGCGGTATTTGATATCAGTTGTATAAGATTCCATGCAGATAACTAGAAATAGGTTTGCTGCTATTCAGCAGCAATCCGAAAATGTGCAATACAAAGATAGAATATGTGTAGAAATGTGAACCAATTTTTTTTATTGTCGATGTGACAGAAAATTTGCTAGAAAAACACTTTGTGCATCTTAAAAAAACCCAATAATTTATATTCGGAATTACTTTATACTTATAGAAAGAAAAAAGCCTAAAATTGACAGGAGACTAAATTAAACTACCAAATAACAATAACAAACGAGTCAATAATAGAATAGGCAGCATTCAACATATCGATACATATGACTTAAATATTTCAGTACTCTTAAGGGACACGTCAAAATTCAAATATAATGATACAATTTCTCATATAATTACTCATGCAAAAAAAATTACGAGCGTACATGATATAGCGAAACTATTGTTTATTAACTCTAATGACGATATTGATAGTCATTATAATTGTAAAGCGTACATTTCTATATTTTACCAACATTCTTCAAGCATATGAATTCAGCACATATAAATCTGCTTAGCTATACAGCTAAATATTTATTGTTTCATTCTTTAATATTACAATAAATCTAAAAACATTGCTTTATGAATGAAAATTGATTACATAACATTAGCACACATGTTTAATTAAAGTGTAAAAGGCATTAACATTTCTGTAACACTAGAAAGTTATTGAATTGAAATTAGCTTTGGCTGATTAAGCGATCAAATGGTAAAAGCAATTTGGACAACGGTAAGGTAATATTGAAAAGATAAATTACGAGTGGTTATCACCAAAAATGAAAGAACGAAAGGAAATGCTTGAATTGATTTTAGATAAATATACGAAATTTCGTTAAATGACCAAAGAAGTACAAATAATATATGAATATAAATAAAAGATTCTAACGATGGTTCTGTTTTCAATAATTATTGTTGGTATAACTAAAGATTAAAGGATATTTTAGCGATAAATTAAGCTGATCAGCAATCGGCCTATCAGAACAATTCTGTTCCTAAACTGTAGTAATTGTGTCTCGTGCTTCTATCGCCGATATTGGCGTAAAGTTCACACATTTAATATTTCACCAGAACTAACAATCATTTGAGGAAAGGATCTAATATATTGACTTAATATGTTTTAAAAATTATTATAAATCTATTGGATATGTAAATCTCCTTTTATCCCACACATATTCGGATACCTTTTATTACTTACATCTTATGAACTTATAATGTTTTGCTGTAATTCATTCTATCTTTAATGTTTTTTAATTCCCTAAAATCTGATACTTACATTTTTGTATTTCTAATTAAATTACCTGATTCTGACTCTTCATATTATACCCTAAATATTTCTGTTTATTGTTAATGAAAATGCATATCTGTATATCTTACTTTAAAATTCAAATATCAGTCTAATTGAATCTTCATTCCTCGAAAATGGCAGCATGAAATAGATGCAAGTCGTTATTATACAAGAATACAATATGTTCATAGCTTTTTATTTATATTCTTTTTCTTCTTATTAGTTTTATATGATTTTTTTCCTAATATATACTTTATGTATTTTTCTATTTTGATTATCAGAATACTATTACATATTATATATAACTACTATTATGAAATAATTACATTTAACAATCTCTTTTGTTTATTTTTTACTGTTACCTTCAATTTAATTTGTAGTATATTTTAAAAACTCCATCATATTTATCCTGTAGGACGGTAGCTATAAAATATATTTTATGTTAGTTGGATAATTTTTTTTAATGAACAAATAAAAAGTTCTTCACTGGATCTCTTGGTGCAGAAGTAGAACACTAAACACTTTAACCCGCTAAACACCAAAAAACCACAAAACAGTTCGTTAGGGAGGCCTGCAAACACACTATTTCAAAAAATTTGAAATCCTATAAATCACCTCAGAAATCCGAAAACATTAAAATCATTAAAACTTTGCGGGAAAGAGATTGTTTTTATTTGAAAGCTGACAAAGGAAACAAGGTTGTTATTTTAGATAAAAAGGACTACTATGATCGGGTTAATGACCTGTTGAGTAGTGGTCCTTATAAGTCAATTTCAAAAAATCCTTTACCGAAAATGATTAGAGACGTCAACAATGTGTTTAAAACTTGTAACAACCTTGTTACTGCCGATGTTAGACGTAAGCTATATGTTTCCAATCCTGTTATCCCTAAATTATATTGTTTACCTAAAATTCACAAACCTGGCAAGTCGGTAAGGCCAATTGTTTCGGCAATTGACGCACCGACTTATAAGGTTTCCAAATGGTTGACCAATGAATTTAATAATTTGCCAATACAGCAACCTAGTTTTGCAGTAAAAAATTCGTTAGAATTTATTTAAAAAATTCAAAATATTCAGTTGCTGGAGGGTGAAATATTGATTTCATTTGATGTTAGTTCTCTCTTTCCTAGTGTACCGATTCCAGACACCTTGACATACCTCGAGGACTTGTTGCTTCAAAATAGTTTGAGTCAACAATGTGTCCAGGAATATATTCGCTTAACTGACATCTGTATGAAACAGAACATTTTTCAATTCAACGGGAGTTTTTATGAACAGCTGGAAGGAACGGCAATGGGTAACTCCTTGTCGCCCTTTTTGGCTAACCTTTTCATGAGCCGTTTTGAAAAGGACTTAGAATCTGGGAGCGAATACTTTCCTAGGGTTTGGTTGAGGTATGTGGATGATATTTTCGCTATATTTGACACTAAAAAATGTAATATTGACGATTTTCTCAATAGATTAAATAATCGGTTCGAAACCATAAAGTTCACTTGTGAAAGAGAAGAAAACGGTCAGCTACCCTTTCTAGATACTTTAGTAATTAGAAATAACAATAGATTAGAGTTTGACGTGTATAGAAAGGAAACCAGTACACTTCGCTACATTCCTTCAGATTCCCATCATTGTGTTCAACACAAAATGGCAAGCCTGAATTTTTTGGTCCACAGACTTCTCACTTTTCCCTTGAACAAGGCGAGGTATGAGAAAGAGCTCAAAATTATAAAAGATGCGGCTAAGTGTATTGGTTTCCATCCTCAGCATATCTATAAGTTAATTAGGAAGTTTAATTATAAGAAAACTGTGAAAGAATCTACGACTTTTCGAGAGGATGTTAAAGCTTCACCCGTTGTGACCCTCCCTTACGCTCCCTTTATCACTAAAGGTTTGAGTAAAATCTTCAAAGAGCTAGATCTCAGAATAGTTTACAGTTCTGGCACTAGTTTACGAAGTTTCATCGGTAACCCTAAAGATAAAATACAACCTCTAGAAAAGTCAGGGATTTACGAAATCAATTGTAAAGATTGTAATCAAAAATATATTGGGCAAACCAGGAGAGCAGTCTCAACTAGATTCAAAGAGCATATGGCTAATCTTAGATTTAATAGAATTGAGAAATCGAGCGTTGCCCAACACATTTTTGAAACAGATCACAACATCGATCATACGAATGTTAAATTAATTAGACAAATAAACAATTGTAAGTTTCTAAATGTTTTCGAAAGTTTAGAAATATATAAAAATAAGTCATGTGTAATAAACTGTGACAATGGACCTATACCGCATTCATCATTGTTTTCGTTAATCGGAAATTAATGATGCGTACCGGTTTGACCGTGCATAACATTTAGGTTACCTGTTTTTGTAGATTTTATTTTAATTTAGTTTTATTAACGCCTTGATAATGACAGCATTGCTGTTGAAACGCGTCGGTGTTTTAGTTAAAACTTTTATGGTGTTTAGTGGGTTAAAGTGTTTAGTGTTCAACAAATAAAAAGTTCTTAAGTGTAAAATTAAACATCGCTGCTAAGTCTATCAATATGATTTTAATATCTTTCTCTTTTTATTAAATTTATATACTTGAAAGTCGTATAACCCATCTATAACTAACTTCAAATTAATATCATATATTATCAATTGCAATATACAAATTCCAAATGCATATAACGCATGCAACGGCATTATACCAAATTCGTAAATTCCTATATTTTAATTTATGCAGCATATATTTATCAGGAGAAGCAGGTAAATAAAATTGCAAGGTCGTATTGTATATTAATGCCAGCCGGACGGATAGACATGTTCGGGTAGCGCGGGGCGGGTCATGCAAATCTCTACCATCTTACTCTTGCCATGCGGGGGTATCGTAACTGTCCCAGTTCTTTTTTTCTTTGAGTGTACATACATACACTGTTTTGATGATATTTAATTTATAAGCTTGTATTACAGATTGTATTGAATATAATTAGCTTGAACGGATTAGACTTATTTCTCACCTTGTGTTATTGTTACAATGAAGAAGTTCTTTCTGAAATCATGCAACAATAAATGAGTACATTTTCTAGCTTTTTTTATAGGTGTTCTAAGATTTTCTTGCCTTGAATATTGTTTGTATGTTGTTGAAGTTAGCATCACTTATCGTGAGTTTCAATTTAGGCCAACGGATATCAAAATTAATTGTTACTCAACATGAAACATACAACGGAGGTTTTGAAATCAAGCAAAAGAAAGAGTTAGTCTAAGCAAATAAAAAAAACTGAAAGAAAGCGAGAATAAACCAAAAGACGTCTGAAAAAAACTGAAGGAGAGCGGATACTTTACTGAAAGAACAATATGTGAAATATATAGATAATATTGAAGAAAGTTAACAAAAATAATAAAATATAAATAGGTTTAAAGTATTGGTTACGGAAGGGAAAAGAAAAAAAAGCTCATGTGAACGGAAGAAGAAACGCATGTGAAAAATACTGCGAAAAGATGATTTCCTGCACACACAAATATTTGAGTATCGTATAAATCATTTAGTATAAATCTAGAAAAATTAATTGTCTTTATTTATTTTAAACTTACAATTACATTACGAACACTGAAATATGTATATGAAAAATAATAATTGCTACTGCGATTACACACTATTTATTTACCGTTTATAGCGCTGTGAACTTCTATTTCATTTACTACTTTACTGTGTCAACTTACAATGCCACTGATAGAAGTTCTTCAGCCAAAATATAATTACATATTATTAGTACAACTACTTTTTTTATGTATCCGAGTAAATAAATTTTCAAAAACCCGCCATAATCCCTACCCTAATGGTGTACAATGGCAACATTCAAATGATCGCACTTTTTGTAACCTATTAGCATTCTATATACCTCTATATCTATGGTACAAGCACAGTATAGTATCTAGCCAGACGAATTCGTGTTCTTATCCCTACCGGTTGAACGATGCGTCAAAGCCAGTGCGCCTTAGTAATGTACACTGCTGCTCTTTATTATACGAGTGCAAATGGCCATTACATTGCAAAATTGTTGACTGTATTAATCTCTTTTTTTATTTATTTTATTTTTATTGTCATTTCCATAATAGGTACCATCTTTGGCAATTTAAATGCGCTTTTTTATCGGGGAATGTTGATTTTGAAAATAAAGGCTTTGCTTTAGAGTGAATTTAATTATTCTAAAGAAGTTCAATCAAAGCAGTACTCTCTTTTAGAGAAATTAAATTTGCTTCAAAGTATAGCCTTTATTTAGAAAATGGAAATTCCTCGCTGAAAAATTCGCATTTAATTTGCAATTATGTAACTATTTTTTGAGAAAAATATTATTCGTCTTGTATTGCATTCATTTTATTCCATGCCTGTATATTCTACTCATTTTATTCCCTGCCTGTATATTTACTGGCTTATGTTGTAAAGCCAATGTGCAAAGAAAAACTCTGTACCCGAAGATCAAAGGTGCCGACAGAGCGTGACCCTACTAGCTAGATACTATACTGTGGTATACGCCACCAAAACAATGTGTTTGATTAAGGGGTATCACCACATTTGAAACATTTTCACCGCGGCATATTGTATAAAAAACATATCTGTACCGGTTAGGTAGGTACACTGTACCTACACTAACTACTAAAACAGTACACCAACTACAATAAAATAAGAAAAAATGTATATAATGTAGGTAATAATAATATGTATGTATGTATAGGCAAAAATGTGAATTCAGCATTACAGATATCAACGATCACGCTTCGAGCACAAAAATGATCTGAAATAGAAAAAATATTTTTTCTGCAATACTGAAATTATATCAGGTGATATAATTGTTCAAGTATCTGTAGCTTAGATAACTTTTTATACAAGCGCTCGTAGCGCAGCGCATGGGTGCACCGCACATTCGTGTTAGACACTGCTAGGCAGCCAATGAATGCAATAAACTGTCGACTATCCATGCTACGCATGTAGGCTTTACGTTGAGCGTTAGGTCGTACAATTACAAAGTGTCGTTAGTGTACATTCCAACTCGTTTATTTGAAATATAACATGATATTTTTTATTTTATTTTTAAATTCTCTATCAAATTTTGAATAAATTTTATGTACCATGTACTATGCCAAAAATTAATCGTTTTTGAGATATGTGATTTTTTTCGGGAAATCCAAATAAATAATGATATTATTGCAAACAATAATACTATTGACTTAAAATTTCGTGCAGCAAATTATAAGAGACCGCTAAAGTGTTTCGTCTTTTAAAATATTAAAATTTTTATAGAGGGCGCTTTACACATACCACTCAATTCCAACAATTTCAAACAATTATAACTCGTTCATTTGAAATACACATACTGTATTGCATATCAATTTTTACTTGTAATTCTTATTTTCATTGAAATGATACTAGCATTCACTCTTCCTAAACCTAACTAATTTTGAGATATTTCGTTATTTTACTTAAAAATATCGAAACTAGGCCATGACTGTCAAAGATGTTACAATTTGGTAGCAAATTATTAGGTATTCATTCATTATGTATACCAGACAGTTCTTGCTGCATACTTGACAGTTCTCTTTAAAATTTGTATTTTACAGCAAGTAATGCAAATTTAAATTTACAAATAGTGATTTTAAAAATTATTATCTAAGTTTCTTAAAAGCTGCTCTCAGTTTGGTCAATTTAATGCAAAAATTCATAAAAATATCACAGTAGTTGACAATGAAATTAATGTTTCAGTACAGACTATCTATCTAATATCTCCATTAGAAATTGCACGAGGGACCGAGAACAATTCATAGTATTAAAAAAACACATTGTAACTTTTTAGAAGAAGTAGTAGGTAGGTACAACAGGCGTAACATACTCTTAGAAATAGAGAGGCGGTATCAGTTTGATATGAACAGAATGGAGCATCTTCCAACAATTTTAAGCTTTTTACTCTACATATTTATGATAAATTTGATGCTTCGTTGGCCAACTCACTTTTCTGACTTGGTTTCTTTATGTTTTGGTATTTCGGGTTATATAAAAAATCAAGTATTTTCCAAGCTTGTTACAACAAAAGAAAATATGATGCAGAGTGAGTTACTGGCTTTTAATTCAGTAACATCCGATCATATTTTACGGGTCGTAACTTAATGAAAAGAATTAATAAACTTTTAGAAGTTTTTCTATTTCTGCTTGTTTAATATTATGTTTAGCTGTTTATAATGTGTGTAAAATATAATGCAATTCAATTGATATCCTAACTACCTAGCCAAGGCTTTTAAAATCATCGTATCAACATCGGATCATTCGTAAAAATATTATATTTAAAATCAACATTTCGATAATGAATTGTAGTTTTCTTCTATGACTGCATCCCTAAAAACTTCTAATCAAAAGTCTTCGTGCCACACCCTGTATACTAAATATGTATAATTACGTGAAATTTACTCTGTTTTCTGACATAGTTAATACAATTACAATATTTTATTGATTATGAGCAGTGTTGTAATAATATCGTATTAGTTATGTTGAAATTTCTAATACATGCAAATTGATGTGTATCTGCGAAATGCATATAGGTACGCATTTCTAATCTCACAGATTATGTTGCAAAAATGTGATATAATCTATAAAATAAGACATTTGTATTCAAGTTTTACGTTTTGTGATTTTGTTTGTGCACTTATTGCGTAAGTATTTTATGCTAATTTAAGCCGAATATCATTCTGACATTCTTGTATGAGTACCAGATTATATCGTTTAATAAATTCTATGTAATGAAGCAGCATGCATACGGAAAGTTTAAACTGCAATATTATATGACTTCAATGTAATAGCGGATTTCTCGTGATATTTGCTTATAATCTTAAAGTTCTTTTTCCCTTTTAAGCTATGCAGATAGTAATTGAGATACAACGGTAACTTATGTACTTACATATCAGTATTTATATATGATAACAAAGTGGCCGAAGTAGCATATTTTTCCTTATAAAGAAAGTAGCCGCTTAATGTTATTATACCTATGTGCCTTATCTTGGAATATTTGCAGTAATTGTTAAAGCACCAAATTAAAATAAGAAATATGTGAATAATTATGAAATGTGTTCCTTAAATACTAGTGTATGCAATATACATATTATCTTTCAATTTCTGAAGGATTTCCACTTGTAGGTCAATGAAACAACAAATTAATTAAATATCAATTTATTTCAGAACATTTAAAATTATGTTTTTGTTATTAAGACTTCTTCAGTGGAAGAAATTGACATTTAATATGTGTCAAAATACTAATAAGCTATAATAATATAAATGGCCATGCCCACGCCATGCCTATCAACAAAAATATCTAAGAAACAAAGAAATCATTGATATATCGAATTATAATTACATTCTTAAATAATATATTAGTGTTTAATATAATTATAAGAATAAAATGTCATGTAAAATTTTATAAACAGTTTATGTAATCTTTCATCTTTCTTGGTTTTACTTCAACATTAAAGCTCTGATGCAAAGATTAACGAGACAAATTAGTACGAATTTTAAAATATTATTTTTATAGTGAACTACATATGTAGGTATGTACATTATCTCAGCAAAGTTTATTTGTACTCCATTATCTTTTTCTAGCTGTCAGACTACAGCTTCGAAGTGCTAGAAGAAAAAGTAATGATTTATTTAACGTTACTAGTAGGTAATAAATCATGATAATCGTTTATTGATGAACTGAGTTGAGACGTTTTGTTGCTTTAACAGTATCATTACGTCGTTATTGGCATATCTATATTAATAACGTCTTTCACGCTTACTTTTTATGCGTGTTCCATGTATTTAACATTCTTGAATAGCCAATCTCTATATTTATCATGATTATACGATAAATCTTCGCGACGAACGTCAATCAAATTAATTTCAGATTAGGTCAGCTATCAGATAGTATTACGTGAAATTTGTATGTATTTATCTGTTTTATTTTGGTTCTGATTTTATGTAATACATAAATGTATTGTATACACATTTAAATTAGTATCGCTACCTCTTCTATTATTCTTGTCCTAACAGTAAAGAAGAAGAAAAAAGTTTTAACAGGCAATACTTACATACACACATTGCAAAGAATCGTTCTGTCCGTACAACTAACAGGTAACTTGTATGGTATTGCCTACATAGAAAAAAACAGCCTGTTCTGATAATTAGGGAGATATCAAAGAGACGATAATAAATTAATTCGATGTTTTTTCTTCTAAGGATGTATGACGAAAATTTTTGCACTTAGAATAGTAAAACAAATAAAGTCTGTATGCGGATATCTTACGAAAATGATTCTACTTATGTAAGAATGATCACAAACTGCTTGCATGTGTAAGTAATAGACACATGTATTTAATAAGTAATGACGATAGCACATTTGTACCATATTATAGCGGGAGATATTTCGAGCGCTTTCGGGCTTACGATCGGTAGCTCGCCGTATGACTGGCAGAATCCTTGAATTGCAAGTTAGTATGCAGTCGTGACGTGTATAAATACGTCGCGATCGGTGAGTTTACTTAACCATCCAATGGTAAATACAGTGTGTAGTTTTTGCTTATAATTTAAATTAAATGCAAGATTGTATGCGTACGCTGCTGGTATGTGTATTGAATTTGCCATCTCAATTCATAAGTATAGAATAAAAGCATTTATTCTAATTGTATTTAACCGTATTTATTCTCAATATATAGTACCTTTGAGGCATTTTTTTCGTAGAATTGAGTTCCAATAGATCTACCACTCGCTATTGAGAGCAAAGTGATTAATTATTACGGCATTATAAAGGCGATATAATGTCACACCAAGGTCATTTGAACACAATTATACACCGACGAAACTACACAGCGAAAGTTGCATGACTATTATACACATTTGTTCACCTCAGAGCGGGCCATGGGAAGTTACACTAGGCGCATAGAATGCAGTGCGATGTGGCAACGCGTAGGCATGCGCCACGCAAGATCGCTCGTCGATCACGACATCACCGACCATACTCTTGCTCGATTTAAATTCAACTGAATTGTGTATGCATGAGTGTCGACGCCAGACGCAAGCTACAACGCGAAGGGGGAATACGCTGTTGCAATTCACACTGCTATGGCCCGCTCTGAGGTGAACTAATGTGTATAAGCGATACAGCTTAAGAAGTCACTGCAACTAGTACCTACCACACATAAAAAAACTAACAGGGGTTAACGGGATGCTAAGAATCAGGATATAAATCTGGAACCCAATGAGGGGAGTAGCAATTCGAACACAAATTTTTCGTAAATAATTTCCGTCACCATGTTGATAAACAGTAGATTGTTGGTTCTTTTCGATTCGCTTCTGAAGCTGTGGTAACCGAAGCAGAAAATTACGACAAATTTCATCACGATGATCAGTTTTTGCAACACTGTCATAGTGTGCTATACCTATTGTATATATTTTGGGATGATCTTCACAGTGCTAGCTATCTATACTTCAGCGTTTGTGACAATTACACATCTCTTACAGTGCTAGCTATCTATACTTCAGCGTTCAGTCGACAATTACAATCTCTTAGATTATCAAGAGATTATTTACACTGTCTATAACGAAAATGATTGATCGTTGATATTTACTTAACTAGCACTGTAAACTTCAAATCAGTTAATAAATTTTTGTAGTGTGGATGTGTTAATAGTAAGTATTATACATTATATTACCGAAGAAATTATGATTGCATTACTTAGAATATACATATAAGTACAGGGTGGGCAAATAAGCGAGGTAAGCGGCTGTATCTCAGAAACTAATGATCGTAGAGAGTTACGGTAAAAAATTTTATAGGTAAAGTGGGCAAGGGAAAATGCTGGAAATTATTTTCAAGTTTCCAAGATGGCCGCCAGTGGACGTTTCCACCATCTTGAATTACATAAAGTTACGTTTCTCGCGATTTTCTCCAATCAATATAACAACAAAGTATTTGCGTTTTAATGCTAACCTAAAGTAAAAACAATTTTTCTCTATCTTTCGAAATAAAGTGGTGGGGGGTATTTGAATGTTGTTTTAAATAAATGCCTGTAACTTTGAAACGGCTCAATGGATTTGGATAAATTTGGTATCATTGAAAAGCGCATTTCTTGGGCTTTTAGGTTTCTTGTAATCGTGACAGTTGTGATCTACACGGCTGCCGATAGAGGGCGTTATTCGATATTATAACCAAAATATTGGATTTTCTCGAAAAATTTAAATGCGATGATATGATTTTTTTAGACTAGAAAATAGACAAATGACCAACCAATAAGCCTGCGAAAGCCGCATCTTAATATCGTTTTCCTAACTCAAATTATTAAAAGAAATACTAAACCAGGAAAATTCATATATCCCCATTTAAAAGTGCATCGCTTGCTTTCGATAAGAAGGCAAGTAGTAGGCCATGGAAATAAAACTTACTTATAAAATTAAAATAACACTTACTTATAAAATTTTTTACCGTAACTCTCTACGATCATTAGTTTCTGAGATACAGCCGCTTACCTCGCTTATTTGTCCACCCTGTACATAGGTGCTGTCTTGATAAGAGTGGAAATAACATGAATTTTTGTCTACATATACACGCGTATTTACACTCAATTTGACAGCTATAGGCATTAATAATACGGCGTTGTATTTTATAAGAATAGTTTCTAACGGTAAGTTATACGTGAGGGTAGTAGCACGATGAACTTCATTATGTATACAGATCATTTGGCGGGAGTAAGTCGATCTAGAAAATAGATAGATATAGAGTGGGGCGATTGTAAAACATATACGGAATTAACTGCTGTTCCGTATATGTTTTACAACCGCCCACTCTAGATTTATCTCTTTTCTAGTTCGACTTAGTCCCTCTAAATGACCGGTATATACAGATTAGCCGGGCAGTTATCTAGGAATAGGTAGCGATCCAATAAGTACGAGTGAATAGAGCGTACATATGTGTGGATATTAAACAGACGAGTGTAGCGATAGAACGATCACTTGCGTTGTTGCCAGTCACACACTCAAGGAATCAGTCACACTGATACCTTAGTTGAACAGCGAGCGTGTGACTGGCAACAACGCAAGTGATTGTTCTATCGCCGCACTCGTCTGCTTAATATTCACACATATGTTCGCTCTATTTACTCGTACTCATTGGATCGCTACCTATTCCTAGATAACTGCCCGGTCAATCTGTATATAAGTATATATTAGTAAATAATTCAGTGTAGTTGAACCTGAGCTTGAATGTTACTAGCTGTAAGTGTTACTTCTAACTAGAGAAGAATTCTGGGTTTATGTTGGTGTAGATTTAATAAATGGGTCCGAAACGTTGGCATTATTAAAATAGTGTTCTGTCTCTTAAATCTACACCAAAATAAACCCATAATTCTTCTCTAGTTAGAAGTAACACTGTATACAGGATAACAACTTGAACTACGAAAGTCTATTGATAGGAGAAGGTAGTGAGAGGTAAAATTAAATCAATTTTAGTATTGTCAACTGTTTTTATGACAGGAATGTCAGTGGTTATGTCAAATACTATGACAAATTATAAAACCATCTCCTATCAATAGGCTTTCGCAGTTCAAGTTGTTATCCTGTATATATTTTTTAATGTGTGGTGCGTATAGTATTTTACAATGTAAAATGTATAAGTATTATAAATTATAAGACAATAAATGTTAATCAACTACCAATATTTTTGTAGTTCCATTACGCCTTGTTGATATAAATTTTGAGTAAACTAAACACTTTAAGCCTGTTCGTTTGAATTGCTAACTTTGGTAAGTTTTGCCAAAAATAACAAGTGTAGCGAAACACAAATATACCAGTTTGAGCGGATAAATCTCGGATCAGCTATTATTGCTCAACACTTGAGGCGTGAGCAAATGTAGCTTACTACTTCTGACATACAGCAATTTGCTGAATGCAAACGTATGAGTATTTAAAACACCTGTCAGCAGCTAAATTTCTAACGAACACACGGAAATTGACAACAGTGATATTGAGCACTTCCAGCAACGTAAACGAACAAGCCTTTTGCTTGATAACCTTATGCAGTAAATTTATTTTTTCTAAGACTCCTATTGACATTTTAATTATATGTAGGTATATATGAAGCGCAATTATACAGTTTGAAAATCACGTCTCAACATAACTAACAATTATAATAATAACAGTAAATCACTTACCAAATAAAGTCATCCATAAATGTGCAGGTGTGCATATTCTAAAAACCATTCTACATATAAAGAAATCCAACTAATTGAGACCGTTGATTTATTACCATCGTTTCTTCATGTGATTGTCGGTGTAAAGGTACGCGTTTTGTAAAGGTTTATGTACAAAAGAATTAATTGTCTGTTGAGGAACAACAAGATAATTCACATCTAATTAATTGGTTACTGTAATGTGAATATTTTTTGTGACTTGTGGGTGTGAAATACAAAGAACTGTGTGTAGGTATTAAATTGGACACGCATGTATGTATGTACTATCGCTAAAGTAGCAGTAATATGAAATAATCTTTTCCCAATTCGATTCTAAAAAACCGGCAAGCTGTAACGAATTCGAACATTTTAGTCCTCAATTTTATTGAAATAACTATAATGGATATAGACGAGCCACTGACACAATCAGATACGCGTTGCATCTGTTATAGTATTAGCAGATAATTAATTATATTTAAGCTTTTTTGACTATTTCATATTGGTTTAGTTGTATATCTAATATTTGTTCCACTTTCTAATGAGAAGTATTTTTTATTTTTACATAATTAAAATAATATAAAAAGTATGGGCAACAAATTAACAGGAAGTACATAAGATGCCTAAGAAAGAATGAAAAGAGGAGATGCCTACTTTTCATTATTATTTTACATCTAATTTTGCTTTAATTTAATATAATTTAAATACAACACTATAAAGTACATATGTTAGCCTAAAATGTATATTAATTTAAAAAAAATGTAATACTCTACTGAACATTATTTATTTCTTTTATATATTATAAGACTAGATTCATAGTTTTATTTTCTCTGCATTTTACTTTAATAAACTAGTATACATATTCTATTAACTTTTTACTGATCTTTTATTTCCTAGTAAACAACGAATTAATTGCAAATTAAATTTATTGTGAATTACCTAGACAATCTTCGATTATAATTTTATCATCAGAGTGAATTGAAATCTAAATGACAAATAATATGAAAGTTTACAGCTATGCCTGTCAACAACAATATCTACAAGCCAAATTATTGTTGATATATAGAAGAATTAATGAGAAGATGTTCAACATGTGAAAAAATCTTAATTCAAATACATTGACTTTTGTTAAACAGAATTGAATTTTGTCTAGATCTTTGTGAAACTTTATTAAGTTAGTTTCTGTTATAATTTATATTGCACTATAACTTCGCAAAACTTAGTGCGTTTGCAATATAAATAATCAGAGACACAAAAGTCTAAAAAAAAACTTTCATTACTTACAATTTATAACCAAAGACGCCTGAAAGCTTTTATCTGGATAAGATATATGTATGTTGCAACCATAGGTACACATATCATTTTATATCATCATTGTATAAGACTAGCATGGTTATATGGAGTATTATACGAATTTATATGATTAAAGGACAAGTAATCTATATTTTTTGTGTGTGTATACATTCTGAAAGATTTTATTGATACTTAGTTGAATGATTTACGATTCCTTAATGGAGACATACAATGTTATGTAGTACTACATAGGTACTTAATATTATTCGTCTTTACACTTATGTAATAGTACGATACAGAAGAATAATTTCACTCACTCGGTGTTATATAAGCGCTTGCATTCCTAAATTCTAATATTTTTATTATACCTACACGTATTTTTAATATATATACAGGGTGATTCGTGAGAATGGCGTATTAAAAGTATTATACAAACGGAACGGAATTTTAAAACAGAATTTTGCAGTTGGATATGGTTGAATATGAACTATCACGTGAAAATATTTTTGAATAAATCTCACTTCCGGTTAACCGGAAGTTGGCATGCTATAAAATAAATTACAAATTCAGCTTCTATGATAAATTTTACACATATTTCATGTATCATCCCTATACCTAAATAGCTACCATTTCTTCTGAGTTATTCGCAATTAAAGAAAGAAAGTGACAGATACCGATCTTACTTTATAGTGATATTACGTCAGGTAGGAGTAAAAGAGACGAATGAAATTTTACATACGCACAGCTGATATTGTGTAGTTACACAACATTTGAAGTTCTTCTCTGTAACATTATACAGGGTGTTTGAAAATTTAGTTAGCTTATAAATAAATTCAATCTTTGAAAAGTAGATTTTTTAAAGGGAAAGGTATATATTTTCTTAGATATTCTGATTCTATAAAATATTCTTTTTTAATCTGTGCTAAGTGTTCCGCTACCTAGAATGGAAGGTGAATAGGTTATAACGATTTAATTAGCCTCCGTAACTAAAATGCTCAGATATGTCAATTTACTGAAGAGAGGGTGCTTAGCTTATTTGTTATACATAGTCACTTGCCACTTATTTTGACGTCGGTCATTTTAGTTAGTTGTTCTCGCGTACACCGAAAGAAATAGATCTGCACGAGTACAATAATTAGGGTACACAATGCGAGAATTTACTTCACAACAACAAAAATTTATTGGAATTGTTACAAAACATATTGTAATCGCAGTATTTTTTACAATTTGTATTTTGCCTGTAACACAGACTGCATCAAGACCGGCAACTTAACGGTAAATTATATTCCAAGAAAAAATCACGGTAGACATAACATAGATGGCAGTAGCATCACAGAGCGGCAAATTTAAAACGATGCATTTAAATGATTGCTCCACATAGCAATAACTACTACTACTCAAAGTAACTTTTGGCTGGCATTATTGGCCACGACTGAATATGTGGCGTGTGGTGGTTCGTTCGACGCAGCTCACTGTGCGCTTACCTTTATACAACTGCCATGGAATTCCTTATTCGCCGCTGTTAGAAGGTAATTCTACAAGAAAATATGTATAAAAGCGGTAATAATAGTAATTATAAAAAACTTACGAATAAGAGTAGGAAACTAGCAGACAAAGAACATAATTTCGTAATCTATTATATGTATCATTAATATTAAGTAGTCATACTAAAGAAATCCTTAAACTGCACACATCACAAGTTAAAACACAAAATACATTTTGAAATTAATTAAAATTGCGGTGAAAGGTCACCAACAAACAGACCGCAGAGGCCAAAGCGCGGGAAGCGTGTAAGAGATAGGTTAAGTTAAGCAAGGGAAATAAATTTGTTTGGAGGAAATGTTGTCAAAACTGAAAGTAAGCAATGTGTAAGACAATTGGGGGAGTGGGCGGGAAATTTAAACTGAACTAGTCAGAATCTATAATGATAATGGTATATCTGTAATTAAGCGATTATTACCATGAGGAGCCTTTTTATTAATATTAAATAATAAGGTATATATATCGCTGAGATTATCCAAGTTAGTTGTAAAATTCATCGTATTATTAGTAGTTTGTATGTAGGTATGTACTACATTCTTTAGTATGACTATTTAATATTAATGATATATATTACAAAATTATGTTCTTTGACTGCTAGTTTCGTACTCTTATTCGCAAGTTGTTTATAATTACTATTATTACTGGTTTTATACATATTTTCTTGTAGAATTACCTTCTGAAGAAGAATTTAATAAAATTCCAAAGCTTAAGATTGAGACAAATGAGTCTTATTTCGTTTTAAAAGGATTTTTCAATTGGTTGCTAACTCCACTAGCTCTACGATCATCTTATCTACGTTTAGTCAAGGTTGTGACAGCCGTTACTTCCCCTCTAACTAATTGATATATACCTAATCATCAATTTTACCTAATTAGTAATAACAAATTAGGTAAACTTAACATAATAAAAAAGATAATGTAAAAGTTACTGTAGAAAAATTATAAGAACAATAATAATAACATAAATAAATAAGTTGGTTAATATAAATATAAATCGTTCGATATGGCAACCGTTTCTATTGACGCATTCTATATTCGGAGATGTATTCCTATAATTGTTGCTCTTCGAATAGCATCTGGTGTTACTTGCCTAAAGGATCCCTTATTTCCATAATTGAATGGGAAGAATTTACGAAAATACGATTAACAAAATGACAGACATCAAAATAAGTGGCAAGTAGGTATGTAAAACAAATGAGCTAAGCATTCTTGCTTCAGTAAATTGAGATATCTGAGCATTTTAGGTACGGAGGCTAATTAAATCGTTGTAACTTATTCACCTTCTGTTTTAGGTATAGGAACACCTAATACGGATTAAAACAGATTTTTTTGTAGAATCACAATATCTAATAAAATATATGTATATATACGTTTCCATTAAAAAAATTCTACTTTCCCCAGATTGAATTTATTTAAAGGCAACTAAGTTTATAAGTATCCTGTATAATGTTACAGAGAAGAACTTCAAATGTTGTGTAACTACACAATATCAGCTGTGCGTATGCAAAATTTCATTCGTTTCTTTTACTCCTACGTGACGTAATATCACTATCAAGTAAGATCGGTATCTGAAAAATGTGTAAAATTTATCATAGGAGCTGAATTTGTAATTTATTTTATAGCATGCTATTTAAAAAATCGAAGTTGATGCCCACTTCGATATTTGTTTGGAAATATTTAGGAGTGATAGTTCATATTCAATCATATTCGACTGCAAAATTTTGTTTTTCCACTACTAGCGTTAGAAGACGTCATTATTTGGTATGTTTTCGGGCCGAGAAGATGAATTTCTCTCCTAGTAGTCAATAATAAAAATTATCTCCTACTAGTAAATAATAAAAACAATTGACAATAATAAAATTATATCAATAAAAATGTATAGAATAGAAATAATTTGAATATAAAACCACAGATGTCGTATAGATGCACGAATAAAATCCGCAATTCAAGAAAAAAGTTTAGGTTAACATTTAACATGAATAAACAAAGTAGGAAATACGTAATTTGGTAAACACTACTTATTAAAAAAATAATTAGTAGCGCAATTATGGCAAGTTATGTTAATTCCTGACGTACTGGCTTGCAATAAAATCTCGTACACCTAGTTTTACCCATATTGATTTCACCTTTTGTGACATTTCTAATTTGACGTTTCATTTCCAAAAGTAGGTACACTACTTTTATAAGTCACCATAACCTCTATGCATAGTGTGTCACATCCGTCAAATCTAAAGTCAGCTTACATTGAAAAATAATCTTCAAAAATTAGCTTGCTTGACATTAAGGTGTACGAGATTTTATTGCAAGCCAGTGTACCAGTATTTTTGAAACTCTATTTGATTTGCTTCCTTGCGGATTTCTGGAGGAGTACAACTACTGTCTGACATTTTTTTTTTGGTATTGTGACAAGACATGAATAAAATGTCAATTTGACATTAAATGTTTATTCATTTGTTTTTACAGACTAACATGTTTTCTATGGATATCTTAAATTAAACATTTATCGGAACGGCTTATTATATTACATTATTATTGAGAAAGCGGTTAAATATGCTAGTAGTGGAAAAAATAGTATATAAACCACGGCAGAGAAGATTTTTCTCAGCCTCTTAGCTTCGCGTCTCGGGAAATAATGCTACTCGGCTGAGAAAAATGTCTTCTCTCCCTTGGTATATAAGTACTATTTCAAATTCCGTTCCGTTTGTATAACACTTTTATGTAATAGTCCATTCTCACCAATCAGCCTGGATCTATATATTTCTTCAAACGTACAAAAATATGATCATTTTGTTATTGAATACATACCTTTGAAACAATTTATTTCTTTACTAGTAAAAAAATGTAACCGACCAATCAGCTCTTTAAAGTGACTGAACGATTAGGTACTTCATAATACTGTCAAATATTTGCAAAATGGACGTAGAAGAACTTCAATCTACGCCACCAGAAACAATCAAAATCGCGAATCCAGCTGCTGCTACAATACATATATAATCCCGACTAAATCACGTAAGGTGTATGACAATGCGTATGAAAAGTTTTTGAAATGGACCAGAAAAGAAAATGTCAACAACTACACCGGAAACGTGTTTATGGCATATTTTTCAAGTTTAAATATAGTAGGTACTTTGACAGCTGTTTGACAGATGCATAAAATCTGCTTTTAAGCAATGATGATAATGTATGCTATATTTAAATGTGTAGCTCACGAGATCGGCAAAAATCGTTTGAAGAAAAAATAGTATACATCACACGCAGTAGAAAGCTTTTTGTGTCTCGCCCAATTTGCACTGGGCTCGACACAAAAATGACAGCTTTCTACTCCTAGTAATGTAATATACTATTATGTAGCAAACCTACATAATAGTATCTTTTTCAAACAAAAAGAGTTAAATTAAATCCGAAACGTCACGTAGGGCACTACTGTTTTTCATTTAAGTTAAAAAAGGAAGAAACCCATATTATGTACTACCTACTTGCAATAATTTCAAGTCTTAAATAAGTCTACAGCTGTCTGCATAGTTGCAGACTTGTACAGAGTCAGAACTGAACAAGATTTAAAAGCTTTATACTTATACAAGTTGGTCCTATATAAATGCGAAAAACTGCACTGGGCTATGCCTTGGATTATTCTAAGAAACACAGTTCCTATAAACATATGACCGGAATTGGTTTGTTACGGAGTTATACGATGTTTAACACGTTTAAAATTTATTTATAAGTGTTGGAAATCCCCGCCCCCAGCGGCGATACACGATTCTGACCTTCTTCTTATTGACTGGCGAACACGTTAAAAAATCCCAGGCGTGATCCGAATTGTTTTACATGATGCAATTATGGGATTCCGTCCATTGGAGGTGGAATAAATCAAAGATTTCAGGTGTCCCGAGAGAAAAAAGTCCAATGGATTAAAGTCTGGAGACCGAGGTGGCCAAGGTTGCGCTCTTGCTCGACCTATCCAACGATTCGGATAAAGCATTTAAATACATACGGACAGTTCGACTGTAGTGTGCTGGAGCACCGTCATGCATAAACCACATTTGGTTTTGGATCTGGAGTGGCACATCTTTCAACAGTATTGGCAGCTCCTCTTCGAGACAATTGAGGTATGTATCACCAGTTGGCCTTCGCGGTAAAAAGTGCGACCCAATTAAGAAGTCGTTGATGATTCTAATCCATACGTTTAGCGAAAATAGATGTTGATGACCAGTTGTTATTAGTGCGTGCGGATTTTGTTCTGCCCAAGCATGATTATTATGAAAATTTGTTATGGCTGTCCTGGAGAAATTAGCTTCATCAGTAAAATGCACTTGTGCAAAAAACTGAGGATTCTCTGCAAACATCTGTAGAAGCCATTGGCACAAAACATATCTTTGATCTTCAATCCCATTAATAACTGCTTCTTCTAGTTTTGCTGTTCTAACTTCTTGGTATCGTCCACGGTCAAAAGTTTTTTTTTGAAAACTTCCTATTTTCTAAAGGCGTTAGTTGAGACGCACAAACGTGGTGTGATGACATAGTATTCGTCGAGGGTACATTTATGCGTAAAGACGCCTGGCTGCTAATGAATTGCCGTTAGTAGGTATGCTCTTATACAAAATGCATATCGCACATTTCTGCGTTTGTGTATTGATTCATGGTAACTGGTATGAAAACAGTACTGAGATTTGAACATACATATGCTCACCTGTCACTGTCAAGTTTGACGTTACCCTTGTAAAGAATGAACACTTGTAGTGTAATTAATATACTATAACATCGTGTAACTCCATAACAAACCAATTCCGGATATATGTTTATAGGAACTGTTTTTCTTAGAATAAACCAAGCTATAGTCCAGTGCAATTTTTCGCACTTATTTAGGATCATCCTGTATATACAGGTTATTCACGGAACTGGTTCGTTAGAACGTTTCGAAGCTCCTGAAATACTACAATTCTGAAAACTTGTAATTATAAATAGTGTTATCTGGTCTTATTGGCGAGATTATGTACATACGATTTTGTATCACTTCCGGTTTACCGGATGTTCATGTCAACTTTTTTGATCTAAATAGCATGGTATAGCTTTTATAAAGTATATCATTTAAACTACGAAAGTTGACGTGAACTTCATGTAAACCGGAAGTGATACAAAAGCGTAAATAATTTTGCCAATAAGATTAGATGACACTATCGGTAACTACAAGTTTTCAGAATTGTAGGATTTCAGGAACATCGAAAAGTTGTAACGAACCAGTTCCGTGAATAATTCTGTATATATAAACAATATTTACGAATAAAATCTCTTACTTATGAGTATTTATGTTACATAAACCCCGTATTATTATTATTATTATATGTATAAATTTAAGTTTCCTTTTTCTACGTTGTGACGTTATAGACGTGTCCAAGATCCACTATAAATAAGACTTATTAATAATTTCTATATGAATAACTGATATGTTATTTTTTATGTATTTTTATGGAACTGTATGTATTAAACTAAATAAAAACTTTTTTCTTTACAAAAACCCTTATACACTAGTAATATTTTTTCCATCAACAGGATCCAATAGACTAATTGAACCGAAACAACTGAGTGATTTTTGATTTACAATTTACGCATTCTCAAATTAAATTGACGAATTCTGAGAATACATTGATTAATCTGAATCACGAAAGATATATATTGAAATTAAATTGACAGTTGACTTTCTTTGTAATGGAAATGGAGTAGAGTAACGATGTACACAATAAAGCAACTTGTTATGATTGTAATTGTCAAAATAGTAGGAGTAGTACAGCCGACATAGATGTTTGATAGATTAATTTCTTGATAAAACTTCATTCAATGTGTATTTATCAAAATAGCATTACCTGTTGGTATTTCTGCGGTATGTCATAAACATCAGTTATATCAATTGGAAAGAGAAAATATAGACAATATACGAGTATCTACGACTCTGATTAAAATACCTGTTATCAAAACGAAGCAATAAAAAATCTTTTATCTGTTATAAAATCTCGGCTTCTCATGAACTATCACCAAGAAAAGTGTTGCTATTGGTGTTGCTGACACAGCTACCGTTGAATATATGACAAATGAAGTAGCAATTGTAATTGGAGTGTTAGAATGATGCTCAGGAAGCCAAAAATAGAGATCCATCCAGTATTTGTGGAAAGTGGCAAACATGTGTATTATCAGCCTCTTCCCTCCCTCCCCCAAATCGCTGGAAATGGGGACGCTTCAGTTTTGACTTTAAAAATTTAATTTTTAGAAATTTTACTTTGAGGCAAAAAGCGGCACCTGGAGCGGAATACTCACTGCACAACTACGAGCAAAACAAGTTCAAACAAAATCCGAAAAAGCAAAAAAAAACGTCAGTTGAAAGTGACGATACCGTTAGAGATGAAGAAGTTCCAGTTATAGAAACGGAAGATGACTCAGAAGCTAACGAAAGATTTGCTAGAATTGATTGAAATACCAAGGTAAGGGATGGAAGGTTAAATTTACTGGACTGGTAACATTTTTGGTCTTACTTTTCTTTCTATGGAATGGCTATCAAAATGACAGTTTTGTAGACGGATTGGAATTTCTTGGGGGCTGAAATACTCGTCACCTATTTGATCATCCTTGTTGGTGGTCACCTATTTTCTAAAATCCCAAATAAAAACTGCAATAGTTCTCAAAAGGTATGGCGAAAAATTTTAATTTTGTCTGTCTCTGCCCCTCGTTGGAACTACAATTTTGAAGACTGTTCCACGTGTTTTAGTTTTTCTGGGGAAACTTCATGAAACAATTGAAAAAAAACACGAAATCTCAGTGGCCTCGGTGTTCCAAAGTTTTTAGCCTTCCACCATATACACTTCATTGCTTTGCAACCCATTTTTTTTGAAAATCGAAATTTTAAGAGCTATTCCAAGTTGTTCTAGATTTGGTACTATCAGTCAACCATAATTCCATGAAGTAACTATAAGAAACGCGAAATTTGGTTATCTCACAACTCTACTGTTTTTCTCTGGGAATCAAAATTTGGAAAACTATCCCAGATTTTTCTGTCTGTTTTAGGTTGTTCCAAGCTTTTTAACTTCGTACCATACATAGGTAGTTCATAACATAATGAAAAGAAATTTGTAATTTTGAGAGTTGTTCTAGATTGTTCTCGAATTGTTTTCTATTATTCCAAACTTTTTACCTTCAACCAGCTAGTTCAGGAAATAATTGAGAAACACAAAATTTGACAGCCCAGCACTCCTATTTCTTTCTTTTCTTAAAATTCTGAGTTATTCCAGGTTTTTCTAGATTTTTTTCATTTCGTTCCAAAGTTTCTAGCCCTCTACCATGAACAGTTCATAAAATAACTGCGAAACACACAATTTCGTGGCTACGCATCCCATTTCTTTTGAAACCCGAAATTTTGGATGGCATTTCAACATTTGTCACCTTCTACCAGCCATAGTTTATTAAATAAATGAGAAACATGAAATATGACAACCCGGCAGCCCTATTTTTCTCTCCGAGAATCAAAATTTTGAGCGCGTTGTAGGTTTCTTTCATGTTGTACCAAAGATTTTACCGTTTCGACCGATGAATAGTTCGTGAAATAATTGAGAAACAAGAAATTTCGCTAAACCGTATCTGACTCTGACAGTGTTAACCTATAATTCCTATAATAATTGAAAGAAACGAAAAAAATTATTTATCGCCAGATTTCTGGAATAATTGAAGGTTTGGTTTCAAAATTCTGCAACACTGTTTAAAGCAATTAGAATTTGGAATTTTGAATCCCTTCTTCCATTTTTTCAACAGTTTTTTTTTGCAAAATTCTATTCACAATTTCCTGCAAAACCCTGCTTTCAGAATTTCGAAAAAATGAGGGTTAGTTCAACGGGAGCTAAACGTCAAGCTGTCCCAATCCACGTTTATTCATTACCTTAACTAACATGCGTTGGTGAAGTGTCTCGTACTAATAACCGAAACAGGAGAAGGACTGAACATAATTATGGTTTGCCAAAACTTGTTGAAGACGAGGCATTTTTTGAGATAGAGTAATGTTTTTGGTCTAATTTAGCCACCTTCACACACATCTCCAACAAAAAATTGAAACTATACATCCAATATTGGAAAAATTGGAATAAACTGACAGGTGATACAGCTGAAAAATTAGAGAAGCTAGACCAAATTTTCAAAAACGCCAAATAGCATGCTTTCTATTCTTTAAGCATATTGTGGGGTTGAGTAGGTTACTTGAACAGTTGACTGCTCATGACTGCTATCTTTTGCTAAATAAAAGAGAATCGTTCTATTGACTCTAGCCTAAATGTGCTTGCTTTTGGACTTCTGAAAAAATTTAATACCATTTAACGGTGGTTTCCGAAAAGGGTTTTTATCTTCCTACGACAAACATAGACCAAAATCCAAACCAACCACTAACAAAAGAACCTACACATCTACTACCTACAAAAAAGAAAGCTCAAGAAAAAAACAATTCAGTTGAAATGAAAAACTCTTAAAGGTAAACCGTGAAAAAGCGTGGTTTTGAATTAAAAATATTCTTTGTTATTTGTGTTTACAGGTACATTAATTGTGGTCTGAAGTACTCGCAAGCTAATAAAGCAAAAAAAGAAGGTAAGTGTGCAATTAACGAAAAACCTGTGATGTGATACTAGTATGTAGGTACTTTTTAGGGACAAATGAACCAAGAGACAGCTTTCTGAACAGTAACAAAAACTGAATGATTAAACTAACATAATTTTAATACAGAAATTTTTTTGAAACTTTTTCAATTCAGATAAGTTCCATAACTTCCATATAAAAAATCGCTGTTAACAGTCTACATCATACGGGATTACAGCAACCAGCTTAGTTTCCGCTTGATATAAAACACCTCGTACAATATAGTCGTTTTATTTAAAACTTCCAAACACGTTTCTGTTTTTATTACCCGCTGAAAACCAAATATTTCTCATAAAATATAAAATATAACACACCATAAAACCCTGTAATGACAGGAACATCAAAAAGTTCTAACGCACCAGTTCCGTGAATATCCCTGTATATTATATGTATTAGTTATATGTACATATGTATGTACATGTTTTAATGTATTTTGTAGCAACTTGGACTTTTTTAAAAATACAAACCTATATTTTTTATCATTCATTTTGAATCTCCATGAAAAATAAAAGGGACTTTATGTATGGTATTCATCTGAAGAAATTGACGGTCTTTGAGACATTTGGCTTACTATAATTTTCTAGTAAATTTTCGTTATTATAATATCCCAAATTTTTTGGTTACGCTAATTAACAGGAATTTTTTTGATAAAATATTAGTCAATAATGGTTCTTCAAAACACCATGTTAAAAACTGACGTACAGTATAATGGATGCGCAGAAAATGTTAAATTTGACGAAGAAAAATATGAAAAATTTCCGTTAATTCAAATGGAACACTCATTATTGATCAGTAAACGCGTAATAATATAAAGAGTGTGTCATTTGAATGAAGGGCGATTTTCTATTAGCGTAACCAAAAAATTTGCGATATCATATTTGTCGAAAATTTACTACAGAGTAAGCCAAATATCTCAAAGACTGTCAGTTTTTTCATATGAATACCATGCATAAAGTCCCTTTTATTTTTCATAATAGATTCAAAATAACCGATAAAGGATATAGGTTTGTATTAAAGAAAATGAAGTTGCTTTCTGTGCAGACGAAATGGGACATCCTGTATAATGGGAATTATTTGAGGTTTGTAGATCTTGAGAAAATGAAAGAAAAAAGATTCAATTATATCTCTTATCAACCAAGATATTGGACTTCTGCGTACTAAGTGGGTATCCTGTATATTTAGTATTTCTATACATTTTTTCTTTTAAAGTTTCAACTTTTATTTTGTCTAATAACTAGACTAGAATAGTAGTTTCAATTTTCCAAACTGTTTAAGAGCATAAGTTAAAGAAACAACAGATATAAAAAAGTCAAGTAGTGAATGCTAAACATCTACTAAACTATCAAATGACAAACATGAACCGAGGAAATGTAGTAGTATACGTACGAATTTGACCTAAAACAATTACCAACATACTCTAAATATTATTGTTTTTTTAATATTGTACGTAACTGGTAGATAATCCGCATGTACCCTAAATACCTGTATGTCAATGTACATTTCTTAAAGTTGATAATAAGTACTGGCCGTGACACTGCTAATTATTGTTTATGTAGTTTTTAATTAAGTAGATCACATCATTCTGCCTATAATTATCGATAACTTATTTACTTCCAAATCACTGTTGTTCAGTTTGCAAATTGTATTTTTGCATTGAAAAATTCAACAGTTGAACATGAACTTCTATTAAAAGCGGGTGCGATTATCACGGCTATTATTACTAATACTGGTTATGGACGTTTTCATTGAAAAGATTCAACATATTAAATTTTGAAAAAAATGTGGTATGTAAATTTCTTTATAAGTAATGTCTATGATTAGTTGGTACAAGTACATCACTTAATCAAGCAATTAAAATTTTGCTTGAAACTACTGCATGCGGAATTATGCACAACAATTAATTTATTGGAGTTTGTTTTGTGAATCTTCTTTTATTAAGTAGAAGTTAGTTTTTACAAATGTTATAAATTAATTAATTAAATAATTTGCAACGTTTAAACGAAGAATTTTTACAGAATTGCAAGCATAAAAAAGAAATTAACATGGACTCATTGAGAGTTGTGCAGTGAAAATATGTATGAATAGATGATGAAAGAAAAAAATAGAGAAATTTAGCAGCTAATGTTTTCCAACTGTCGCAGTAAACAAAAACAACTTCAAAATCGATAGCTAAATTTAAATAAGCTTACACTTACAGCTTACAATAGAAACTAAAACATTTATACATAAGTTCTTGAATTTGTTGCTTATTCTTTCTTAGTATATTGCAATAACAAAACTATTTTCGTTTTTCATTTTAAAGATAAATATAGCCAAATGCGGAATAATAGTAGTATTTTTAATAGAATTTCTCATTATATTTATACACGTCACGTTTTATACACGTTTATTTGTTATTTATATTAATTAAGAAATATATACATAAATGGGAATTGTAACGAAATATTGACGACAAAATATGTGTTTAATAATAATTTAAGCTATAATTCTATAGAATCAGTATAAAATTAGAAACAAATATCTGTTGAAATAAATTGAAACAAAGAAGAAGCAGTTAGATTGTGATGTAATTTGATCGCTGTAAGAATGTCGTTCTTCTAAAAAATTATTATGCAAGAAAGTTAGGTTTACAATCACGAAGCAATAGGTTAACACCTACTCGTCAACGTTGGTTCGACGTATTAACGAGTTGTAAAGGATGCCGATTTTTTTCTATTCAGGATATACAACGAATCATCTCATTAACATGCACGTCTGTTATTGGCATTCTCATATCTCGAGTAGTATCTACGATCATCGGATCGACAACGGCAAAAAGAAATGCCAAGACTGCAAATCCTGTTTGTGAAAAAAATTTCAATAGCTGTTCATTATAGGTTGCCGGTAGGGAGCAGAATTTCCGTAGTTTTTGGTCGAACAGGCATTAAAGTGCCTGTACTCACATCATAATTTCTTAGTAGTACTTGTAATTTCTGATTACTAGCGCAGTTTTGCTGTAGAGGACTCGTTTATTTGTATGCTTATTGTATTTTATTTTATAATTTATTAATTACGAATGTGTATACATTAAAAACATGAATTCATGTGATAATGCGTCAATTTGGTCAGTTGATAGCTTATAAGTTGAATGTTTTATGATGTATTATTAAAATAGTTATTTATGATACAAGTGTTAAAAGTGCGACTTTATTTTGTGAGATGGGAAGATTACGAAACGAGCGTAGCAAGTTTAGTAACCCTTCGAACAAAATAAAATCACTTTTAACAAGCATATCATACACTATTTTTTATACAACTGTTTAGTTGTGTTCACCAAAGATGATCCCTGCGTCACTTACATATAATTCTATCAACGTCATTCAAAGCATAATTTTCATATCCAAATACCTATTTGTATGATAGGACGAGCCTGGACGATAGTTTGTATTTCGAAACTTTGCCTCGCACAGACGTACGGGTCGTGGAATTCACTTGCGTAAGACAAAGACGTGATTAATATGTAGTCTGCGCTTAATCTATATATTTCCGCTTATTCACTTAGAAATTTGACATATATTTGACAATATTATAGATATTTGCACGATATTTGATCGAACTGTTATTGATTTCGTCCTTATAAAGTCGTCTTCATTTAACAATTTTCTGAAATCAATTCTTTTTAAAACTGTAATGGCAGTACATGGTTGAATATTACGTTCATAGTCGCAACAACTTGTTTTAAATTTGATGACTTGTCCATAAAGCCACATGCACTTAACCCGAAGATGGAAACTGTCATGGCTGTCATATTCATCTTGATATGTACAGTATTTAACATGACGCCGAATGATGCACGGATCAATTACGTTAATTAATTTTCCGTGTCCTTTTTTGCTTTGTCTTTTAAGAGTTTTCAGTTACGAGGGTTTCATTCTGAGTTTAGTCAAGATTCCATCTCTCATTCATAAGGCAAACAACCCAGATGAAGACAACTTTTCCATTACTTCGAGCTGGGATTATTGTTTGCCGAACCACAGCTAAGATCAGTTGATACCACTTCATCTTTACCGGCTATATTTTTTATGTTATTTAGTGTTCTCAATGCAAACATTATTCAGATGTCAAATTAATTGTGTTAGTATGACTTTAAACTATAGAATCAATTGCAAATATTTTCAAGTTTAATAGTTTCAAATTTTTGTTTGGCCAGACAACTCATTTACGAAATTTTTGCTTTTTTCTTTTTATCATTTTCAATAGTTGTTAACAATCTCAGAAATATTTTGAATTTAAGACTTGATTATTGAACACCTTAAAGGTTTGATCAAAGGGTCGCCACATAGTTTAAATTGTTGAACTTTCTTTTATACTTACGCAAAATTTTATATATTTCACTAAATATCTCACTAGTGTAGTGTAGGTATTTTTTATATTATATGAGCAATTTTCGAATGTGAAGGTTTTATTTTGATCAAATATCATAATACAGAACTATTAAACATTAATTGAAACTGAGTTGACTTAATAAAAAGATAAAATATATGAATTCGTAATTACTAATTGAAGTTAAATGACATAAATGTAACAAACAAAAAAATAGGACTTAGGCGATGTGGAAAACATTAGCAGCAACAACAGCATTATAAATATTACTGTCCATTATTGTATGTTTACTTGGTAAGTTGAAGGTTCTATGTAGCAGTCTTGCCACTTTCAAATTTCTGTTATTTGTTCGCTATGGTCGCACTCCCAACTCAAAACAAATAAAGCATGCTCTTCTTACTCTAGATCAGTCGGCTTCAGACAAATAAAATTACAAGAACTGCCAATGAACAAAGAAATGCCAGCTAAAACATAAAGCTAGTAGAGTAGGACAAATGAACAAAGCTAGGGTCTGTTTGTCTAAGCATGACGTAAGGACATATCAGCGAGCGGCAATACAAATACTATATCCAACAGTATTTTGGTCTCTAATGTGTCGATGGTCTTTTATTGTAAGCTGAAGCTAGATCTGGCCGTTTAGCCGTTTAAGTCGTGGTGATATGGAATAAAATTAATATGGCTGTCGATGAAATAACTGAGACACAGATCGCCAATCTGGAAGACTCGACGAGTGAAACATATGAGCGGACGCCTGTTCGGGTCAACTCTTTTAGAACGCTCAATAGATAATTCTCCAAGAAGTTCGACCAAAACTTGTCCCGGCCAGCGTCGCAGCAAAGGGGAACAAAATAAATATATTGTGGTGATTATTGACTTGTACATTGCGCATAATCCATAGAGCACCTATGATCATCCTCCACGTGCTGTTTTAAGCGTTTTAAGAATTGACAGCGCCTGACAAAGTAAGAGTGCTGTAGGCGAGAATAGATTGGAGGAACGTAGTGTTTATTAAAAGTTTGATTTTGCTGAGATTGCTCTTTCAGCAAATGAACGGAGTAACTGTAGACTTCGCCTGAATAAACTTTGAAATTATGGAGTCACGAGAAATAGTTCCGTGTCCAGAACGAGCCCAAGATAAGATACTCTTACCACCGAAATATGCACATGTTGTAGTGGTGTTTTTCTTTGCGCGAACCTCACGGTCACGTATTTAGAGGTACTATTCTCATCCGCTATCTAACGGACCGCTCACAAACAACACTGCTGTTTCTCAGTATTATGCTACTATATTAATTAATTAATTAATTGTTATTAGGGAGTCCAATGGTTCGTCTCAATTAATCATTCTGTATAGATGTGTGATAGTTATGGGACAAAAAAATTAAATTTCCAGAATGAAAATTTGTTTAAATAAAAATGCACTTAAAATGGTAAGAAACAAAGTGCTCTCATTACTATGAATTACTAATGAAAAGGTTATTGACTCTATTTCTTATTATTAAAATGCACATTCGATTCATATTTTAAAACCAACGCGTTTTATTGAGTATACGGTTTTAAAATATTGTTGCATTTTAAAATAAAAAAGCTTCTACTTACTAAAATTTTCTGTAATGTTCGTCAGATGTCGTTTCGAAAGAAAAGTAGCACAATCAATGCAATCTTTAATCGGATCGTTTTATGTATTTCTTGCCCACTTTATAAATTCCTTGGTGATCAAAGTTAAATAACTCTGACAGTGATAACCGGAGAGCAGTTGTTACTATTCTTTTCTTAATCATGAGAGTAAACAAATTTAAGTTTACGTTCGCCACTCAGCGTGATACGTTTGATCATTATTTTGCGATGCTCGTAGTAAAGCTCTTGTCTCAGAATTAAAGCAAGATTACGAGGCATGGCATCTTCTACTGTCTTTATGAACTCGAGTTGCGTTCTATTTTGTTCTTTAATTTGCAAACTCAAATAAATGCTCCGTAAAAAGTTTCGTGGAAAATGAAAACACGTCTTTGTGTTTCTTTTTCTTTTTGGCGACCCATGGTAGAGTAAATATTCATGTAAAATTCGGTTTTATGCGCAAAAGCAATGATATTTTATTGCATTAATAGCGTCATTATTATTGTTTGATGTCTGAATGTTCGATAAACGCGTATAGGTAATTTTTATGATGTAAAATATGTCCATTTTATCGTTTTGGACTAATTTTTTTATGCTAATGTCTTTATGGTTCTCCAGATTTTTAATTTTACATTTAAAAATCTTATTTTAAGACGTGATTTTTAACAGAATTTAGCTCAAGGTGGAAATTAGGGTGAGGCAAATGTAATACTGTGAATTACATGTTTTGGGAGTTGTAACGTAAAAATTAACTCGTTATTGTGTCAGTAATTGTTCGCAGTTACTGATACATCTTAATTTAAAACTATTTTAAATTGTTCAATAGTGTCAGTCAATAATGCAAAAAGTCTAATCACTAAAATATAGGAATTCTGCAAGAAAGTGCATTTGACCGCCATTGTCCATTTGCCTGGACAATTACCAGGAAATGGTGTACCTAATGCCGTTCAAAAGATATAACAATAATCGAGTTCAGTAAATCAAATAAATAAATTCACTAGAAGAGTTAATAATCATCATTATAGTTGTAATTTAAAGCATATTAATCATCAATCTCTATACAATTTGTGTGTATGTAACGATACCATAATTTTTCGCCAAAATTATTTACATATATTTATTACGCATATTCTCATCATTTTTATCGTTTTCTTCTTGAGCGATATTATAATATTATTATTATAATAAGAATGTCTTTCTAACCAAATCACCAAAATTTTCATAATGTAAAGTTATAAAGTTACATGTGAAGTTATGCTGATTAAATTACTAGAACTTTAATATAGAAGTACACATACGTCACTAGCAGATATGCGCGAGATCTGAAGCCAGTGGCGGCGCAATTAGTGGGCGATAAATATCTGTTAGTAGGCAAAAATAGAAAATGGGTAAAAGTATAAAATGCACAGTTTAATAGAATAATTAACTTGATTAGCTTTCTATACCATGCTAATTTTGCTAACCTTTTGAAAATGATTAATTTAAAATTATTTGTATAATTTTCTGAATTTCTTGCAACATGAACAAAAAAGTCAATAAAATAATTTTTTATCTTTTATTAAACAAAAATTATATTAACGAACAGGAAACGAATCTTGTTAATATATGGTAGGTAGATTTATTCATTACATATATAAAATAATTGAAGTATTAGCTGTAAAGATACACTATTTATTGTTAAGATAAAAGTCATACGCAGAATAACACTTTGGTTTTAGAATTTATTGTTTACTAAAACAACTGTTGTGTAAAAAGCATGGAATATTTATATATTTTTTAATAAATCTGTTGTTTACATTTGTTAGACTTCTTTTCATTTACATAGTTAAAACATTATAATATTGTATTATTTTGTGCACCTAAATTTCTTTTTTAGTGTTTATAGTTGTTTTGTTACGCAATTCTTAAAATCGCATATCTATAAACGTTTGGCTTCTAGTTCCCAAGATCACGATGTAGTTGACTATATCTCAAGTAAAGAGATTGACACTCAGTCGGGCTTTAGATCTGGTTATAGTCCAATGTTACTGATGATATAGTTAGGGGTACCGATAAAGGTGAGATTACTACGCTTGTCTTACTAAGGTTTTCGACACCATTAGTCACTAAATGATTGCGGCTAAACTTCACTATATCAGTTTTAGTTCTAATGCAATTGATTTGATTAAAACTTACTTGCACGATCGTTGGCAAGTTGTGAGGGTCATGTCGAACATCTGCTTGCAGACGAATTGAAAACGGTGTGCCCCAGTGTTCAATTTTTGGTTCACTCTTGCTCACAATTTATACTTTTGATTTCACTAATCAACTTAAGTTCTGTAAAGCCCATATGTACGATACCCAGACCTAGCATTCCTTTGCTCCAGTTCGATGTGCTGCTGCTATTAGAGAAATTAATGACGATTTCGAAAAATTGCATTCAATATCAACTAAACATTCTTTACATTCAAATCCGGATAAGTCAGGTGTTATATGGCAATAAAAATGACAAATCAAAATTACTACACGAAACTGACTCTGTCGTTGGAGGTAGACGAGTGAGTATCTGCAACAAAATCAAGAATCTAGATGTATTGATGGATTCTTCTCTCAGATTCAGAAATCGCATTTCTAATTGTATTAGAAGGGCTTACTGTAGTCGGCGGTTGCTGTATCCTCACAATGTATACATATACATAATGGAAAAGCAGATAGCGTCACAGTACCGTTGGAACACAACAAATAATATTTTTGGCAATCAACTTGTTCCCAGTGTTCTAAAATCGTCTTTGCATCTAGTATAAAAATGGGCATCGCTGTTTTTTAGATATTCATGTGTTGAAAAATGTAAAGTAAGCAATTCATACTTTAAGAAGTATGGATCACATGAATTAGTTGACATTATATCCGCAATACAATGCAAAATTCTCTTTTGAGCTAGGAACATCTTCGCGCGTGTGTTAACCTAGAGTATACTTTGCTGCAATAGAAAGATAAAACCACACCGAAAAAAATTGTAATGCTAATTGCTATAATTGTATGTTTTTTTTTCCTACAATTTATAGCACTATAGGCTCCAGGCATAGACTATAGTATTTTTTCCAAAAAATTGTACATAAAAATTGTCATTCGAAAGAACAGTGACACAACTAAAAAATCCACGATTTTCAGGAGACGCATTTTAAACTATTACTACCTCTCTACTCTAAATTGTCATTCGAAAGAACAGTGACACAACTAAAAAATCCACGATTTTCAGGAGACGCATTTTAAACTATTACTACCTCTTTTTTATTGATTTTAGGGATTAAATTCTAACCTTTGCATTCATAAACTGTAATCATTGAGGATCACTTGAGTTTTTTGAGTACTCATAATGTATCGATTTAACAAAAGTTCAACATAGTTGTATTTGAGTTGTGTCACTGTTCTTTCGAATGAGCGATATATCTGTAGAACGTGGCTTTGAATAGAATACTTTTTACTACAATTTGTAGCAATTTTTAATAGCTGGTATAGTATTAATCGTTAGTCTTTTTAATAAATTTGGTAGTAATTATTACTATGTAATAGTAATATTTAATATAATTTGTAGTAAATTTTAGTATGGACGTATAGTGATGAATTACGTGAAATTTTACAATGCTGACATTAGTGGAATTTAGTCTTTGGATACTAATGCTTTACTATTACTATACCTTCTAGAAAATATAGTAATAGTGCAATAGTTAGCACTACTATCCAAAGATTAACTTTCGCAATTATCCTATCCAGTGATGTGAAGATAAGGGATGTTTAGGTAGCAAGAAAATTGTAGAGAAATTTGAATAAACATAGTATTTATTACAACATACATAAAATACAATATAGTAATATACAAAAATGTTCCCTATACAAAATTCAAACATTGTACCTTATTACATATTAATTTTTACTGGTTTCTAATGCAAATTATCTAATCGTGTTACGAAACTAGCAGTTAACTTATTTATGCATGCATGGCCGCCATTATGTATGTATGTTAGGAACTGATATATTATTATACTTACTATAAAATAATTTTAGTAAAGTTGTTTTGCGTTAAACTTATACCTTTAAAAATACCCTCTAATGTTGAAAATCTCCAGTCTTCTAACAATGTTGCAACATTTTCCATTGTGTCGTAACACATAGGTAATTAAAACGCACAGTATAAAACCGATAAAACTGTAGAACATTATAGAAGAAGAACTGATTCAAGTGGATTGATTATGCGCATGCGATACTGGTGAATGATGCAATAGGATACCACCACCACCTTATTCTATTTAAATTAAGTTAAATCACAGAAATACTATTCAGTTTACAAGGGTGTCTTAAAATTATATTAATATATCGTAAGTTCATGATAAGAACAATGAATGGTTAGAATGAGCTTACATCCAAACAAGAACGAACACTGTTTTATTTAGATTAAAAGAATAATATTTGTTTTTCTACAAGTAAAAAGTGATACATATTACATTCTAGAAACCTCGAGTAACAAAACTGTATAAAAACTCATGTAATTGCCCCTAAAATCTAACCTAAATTTACATATGATAACTGTTGCTATTCCAGGTAATGATTTTTATTCTAGCAGAAAGTGCGATAGTACGTGGTCCTCCAAACTAGTATGAATTCTTTCCGTAGCTCTATGCAGCAAAAACACATTGTATCTACTACATTTTGCATTTTATTGTCGTAAAATCTGAGATATTTTAATCTACTAAAAAATGTATTAAAGAATGCCAAAAAATATGAGAAAGTATACTATAACACTCGTAGTACAATATTGTGAGACTAGAAGCAAAGCCACGATGATAATATTTGTCACAATTGTGGCGATCACTCCTACAATACTTCAGACACAATTTTGTGGTAAAAAATACCAAAGCGTTTTTCTCAGTGCATACGTAGGAAGAGCCTTGTTCATTTTTGCAACCACATCTGCACAATGAGTGCTCGAATCCAAATTGTAATTGAGATGTATACTTAACAGCTTTAGGCCCAACCAAAGACCCAGGTTTATAGTTTACGCTTAAAGCCAAGCGTCACTAAGCTCGTCGAATTGAGCCGAATCGAATCGCAATAATTCGCTTCCCGTATAGGCAATGATAAACTAAACTCTTAAGGAGCTCGCACACTGAGGCGTGGCGAAGCGAAGTGAAGCGCGGCGAAGCGCAGCGTTGCGCGAGCGAAGTCCGCACATTAAGGCGAAGCGAAGCAAAATAGACGCGAGACCTGATGCGCATGTGCATGATACAATATTGAATTACCTACAACAGTTATTTATCATTGTGTGTGTGTGACAGTGACTTGATCAACATGAGGAGTTCCTCATCTGACGTCTTTATGTACCGCACACTGAGGCGAGGCGAAGAGAAGCGGCGCCGAGATACTTCGACTGGTTGCTCTGAAAACTTTCCTCGCGACGGCGCTTCGCTTCGCTTCTCCGCGCGGCGCATCAGTGTGCGGTCACCGATTTGACAACTTCGGTTTCCTCTGGTGTAATAAATTCGCTTCTCTTCTCTTCGCTTCGCCGCGCCTCAGTGTGCGAGCTGCTTTAGTTTATCGACGCAATTTCATTTGAATATATGGGAAGCGAATTATTGCGATTCGATTCGGCTCAATTCGGCGAGCCTAGTGGACGCTTGGCTTAAGGGATATGCCAATGCTTGAGTACGCTATTTTGACACAAATGTTATTAGAAATGTTTCAAAATCGCGCGTGGTCAAGCATCTTACTACAAAATCACACCGCGATCGCTTAGTGCGAAAGAACGTATACGTATTTTTAAATAGATTCATGTGGAGTTCATTCGTTGAGAACTACCAGCTAAAATCAGACAGAAGTACGTTACCTCTACACTTTCGTTGCGCCAGATTTATGCAACAAATGAAAAAGTGTTATCCGCATATATAATCAACGATAATTTTATGGAATATATAATATCGTTTACGAAATTTAAAAACAAGATAGGTCCCAAAATAGAATACTGCGGGACTCCTATTGTTACTGGCAGGGGTGAAGTAAAATATTTTCTTTTCTGTGCCGGTGCTATAAAGTTCAATCTACGACACCCGTTTTGGTTGGTAAAGTATTACTTTATCACACGCTATTTTTTTTTTTTTGAAGTTTAATTTATTGCATAAATCAGACTAAATTTTAAACAAAATGACATATAACACCGCCGATATTCAAATATTTAAATTGTTTTACTTAAAAATCCGAGTAACTAACTTCAAAAAAAAGAATTTCTAAAATGTTCCAACAAAATATGTCTCTCATTTTAATCTTTTTTGAAATTTTAACCGATATAGAAAAAATAGTATAAAATACACGTTTCATAAGCCATTTTTGCGCACTTGAACGCCTGCACAAAAATCGTGTCTTATGAAACTTGTATCTTAATATACTATTACCGCATCTTCTCACTAGTAAGAAATTTTACAAATTGTTGTGTACCTAAAAGATATTAATTATATTAAAGTCCATCATCAGCATAATACATATATGCTTCCTGTATATAAACCTTAGCAGATCCATTGTCATCCTTGTCCATGAAAATATAAAAACTGCCATTTAATGTATAAGCATATTATGAAGATGCGATTTAAACCCAGATATGCCCACAGTCCTTCTAAAAGGAAAATTTACAGATCACTGTTTTATCAGTTCCAAAGTTAAAAATACCACTTGCCGTGAGGTGGAGGTAGGCGCTATCAAGCATTGATAGTACAAACTGACAGTTTGACATGAAAATTTACCGTTTTATAGTGATATACTATTCACTACGACTTCAATTTGGCTGGGTAAGTTCATTTTTCCACTTCTAAGTCAAATCCCCATATAACTCAATTAGATGACTTGGATAACCTGAATGAATAGTTGGAACAAGAGTAGATGTGTTGTTGACATGTCACATGATTTCCACGTGAGCATAAATTTAGGTGTTCTTTTAAAAGGACGGTGGTCATATAGAGATATTTTTTTTAGGGGAGTCATGCTTGCCGAACTTTTAAGTATTGTAGACAACGAGGAAGATTCCGTCAGTGCAAATACCTTGGATATTGTAATTATGCCACCAACCAATGCCTGTGACGTACTTACAGACGAAGATTCGGGCGATGAAGACAATGTAATCATGAAAAATCTACCTGCTTCCCAACTCAGAGCAGAAGCCGAATTATTTGAACCAATAATTGAGGAGATTGAGGAGCATACACAAGAAGATGAGGAATGGGAACATGAAGATTTAATTCCGTTATCTGAGCGTCGTGATTCATTACAAGAAATAAATCATTTTACTGAAGTAAGGAATACAAAATATAAGTGGACAAAGGAAGATTTAGACAATTCACGCTTTGATGTTGAGTGGCCCACTTTTAGTTCTGTATCTAAGAATGTTTCTCCTGTATTACTGCTTGAAAACTTCATCGATGAAGAAATTATTGAAATGTTTGTAAGTTGCACTAATAATTATGCTGCTAGTAAACACCGAAAGGCAGATGTTACTGCGGAAGAATTTAAAGTTTTTTTGGGGATTTTACTACTGAGCGGCTACGTTTCAGTTCCAAGACATAGAATGTTTTGGGGAAATTATAAAGATTCTCATAATAATATGGTGTTTCAATCGATGTCGCGAAATCGATTTGAACACATTTTAACAAACGTACATTGTTGCGACAACAATAATTTAGACAAAAAAGGGCAGATTCCCAAAGGTTAGACCATTTTTCACAAAACTGAGGGAAATCATTGAGATATGGGTACAAATTGTGGATTGGGCCTACCGGTAGTGGATACATAGTATGGTATGAATCATATCAAGGAGCAAAATCCGAAATAAAAAGCTGCTACAAAGTCTTGGGATTAGGATCTTCTGTTGTGTTACAATATACTCTACTATGTCTTACTCTCGCAACAGAAGCTACCTTTCAGTATTTATTTCGATAACTTCTGTACAACTCTACCCTTGATCAATATACTCACAGAACGGGGAATTAAGTGTAGAGGTACCGCCAGAAAAAATCGACTTTGTAACTGCCCATTGGCTTCTGATTAAGATTTGAAGAAAAATAGAGGATATTGCGACTTTAAAGTTTCCGATGATAAATCTATGATTATTGTAAAGTGGTCCGACAATAATACGGTCCACATGGTCTCGAATTATTATGGGGTATTGCCTTTTCAGAAGTAGAGGTGATAGAGGACGTAATTTAAGTAAGAGATTTAGCAGACCTTCAGCACTTGAAAATGTAGAGTCAAGATACGATCGAATGGATCACTTTGTTGAAGAACAGTGTAAGCAGACAAGATGTCGAGTTTGCCATAAGAAGGTTTCGACGAAATGCAGTAAATGCATGGTAGCCCTTCATGTGAGATGTTTTATTTATTATTACAAGAGAGAACGATACGGAAAGTTGGATTTTTATATTAATTTAGTTTCATGTTTCTGTACTTACTTTCTTACGTTTTGTAATGCTATAATGCCAATAAAAAAATTATATACTTGCTTTAATTTTAATATTGTCTTTACTCATGTATGTATGCCCGCTGTCATTTTGAAATGACGCCCATTTCTCAGGAATCTATTATGGTATGATTTTTTTTACTACTATGTGCAAACAAATGAAGAGTTAACAAAATAATTCATTTAGTCAAAACAACATTTTATTATGCGCAGCTGCAGGCGCGCAGATGTCATCGTCGCGTTTTATCGTCTCTCGCGTTCCTCAGGGTAGTGTATTGGAACCGCTGCTTTTTAGTATTTATTCCTCCAACATCATTAAGTGTCTGCACCATTGCTCTTACCATCTTTATGCTGATCACAACCAGCTCTATCACTCTTTTGCCGCCGCTGATGTACATAAGGCAGTACAGAATATTAACGATGATTTACAATCTATTGCTCAAATGTCTTCTCAACATTCTCTAGCTATAAATTCCAGCAAGTCGTCCGTGATGGTCTTTGGTAGAACATCATCTAGGGCTAGTATTGCTCCACAGGTACAGGTTACTTTGAACGATACCCTGTTTCCCATTTCTGAGTGCTCACGCAATTTGGGTCTTTATATTGATACGCAGCTTCGGTTCAAGAAACATGTCTCACAATTAATCCGTTCCGCTTATTGCAAATTGAAAATTCTCTACGGTAGTAAGGAATGCTTAGATCGAGATGTCAGACTGCTATTGTGCCAGTCTCTTGTGTTGTCATAATTTAATTTCTGCGTTAACGTATATTATCCATGTTTGGACGGAGTTGATAAATTACGCATACAACGTCTGCAAAACGCATGTTTGAGGTTTGTCTATGGAATTCGTCGCTTTGATCACATATCACTTACCCTTACGTGGGCTAATTAGTTCGATACGTCGACTAGAGCAAATTATCTCTCTACGCTCTTCTGCTACAGGCTCATTTACTTCAAGAAACCCTCATATCTCTACCGTAAAATTTTATTCAGGACCAATGTGCATACAGTTAATATTAGATATAAGGGCTTGCTCACGCCTCCTGCTCATCATCTGGAACTATTTAAGAGATATTTTTCTTATAATATTGTAAAAATAGACAATGCAATGCCGGGTTTCCTGAGGGGCCTAAGTCCGCCAATATTCGCTGGACATTCGCAGCACTACCGGTGTTTTCCTTTTCCGATATAGTGGTTGCGGATTGGTTCTGATCTAGTTTTGCATTATGTAGCGATTATTATGTATGCTTTATTCAGTTTTTGTAGCATGGGCTTATTTAGTACGTAATTTAGTTATACATCACGCGAATTTAGTTTTGTTAGTTGTAATCATGGTTCGGGAGTTAGAGCAGCTGTTTGTTTTACTTGCTGCTGATCCCGCTCCTTTTGGAGATATATTTAAAATGTTTTTTTTTGTAATTGTATTTATAATTGTTTCTGTTCCCTTTTATAGGGTAAATAAACAGCTATTATTGTTATTATTGTTTCAAATACGCACAGTAGAGTTAACAAAATAATCTCTGATAAAATGTATTTGATTAATGCAAACAGTATAGCCACATGATTTAAAAAGTCGATATTACTAATCTTTGAATACTAGTATATACGTTGTTTTGTAGGTGACCTGTTTCCCTTGATACTTTAGTTTATCTTGTATAATTTATTTTAGTAACTAATACGTATATACAGGCTTTTACGTACACGTAACGATATTCAATTAAATTTAATACATAAACCGAACTAACGTTTCTACATTAAACTTTACGCAATACAAGAATTACATCCGTAGTGTAAACATTAGATGGATATCTTGTAAGACATTACATATTAAGTTCAATCAAAAGGAATAAAAAATACTTGCTGATGCAGGTTTTCTTTTGAACGTCGTTTTTTCTGCAGTGCTACATATCAGTTTACAAGTTATTGGGACGTTTGTGTTCCTCTTGAAATAATTCACATACGTCTGTGGTCTATTTATGTCACTCTTGATCTGCCGTAACTACATCTACTGGACTCGCTTCTATAAAATGACTTCGTAAATCCTTGCTACTGCTGACGGCAAATTAGAAATTCTAAATTCATGTTCCACGATCGGAATCTAATGTTTTACATTAAGTACGCAGATCTCGTTCTTAACTGGACCTTCAATTATATAGGTACGTATAAGTATTTGTCTATTGTTATTGTAGCAAAGTTGTTAATTATAGTACAAATATTCATTGAATTAACAAAAAATATTATATTTTGTTGTGGTGATCTTGCTTATGTATGATTTATCGTGGAGTCGCAGGAGTTTTCCGTGCTTGGTCGGCAGATTTTGTTTTAAAAGTAATTTTCCTTATACTCGTTTTACTTTTCGATTTATTCGCGACTTTGTGTACTTTTTAATGCTTTTGTAATGTAATACTTTCCAGCTGTCTGCGAAAATCCCACTTTAATAATTAAGTATGAAAAATCTGATGGTAGTATAAGGAAACTAAATTATTCATTCGTCTAATCGACTTCCATCACGAAAGAAAAAGATTTTCTCTTTTTAGTATTGTCGAAATTGCCATTTGTTACTATACTTTGAATAAAATTTTACAAATGACATGTTACAAAAAAATTCTTTAGTTATTAAAGTTTTCTTTGGAAACCACAAAGTTTTTTGAAAAATAACAAAAGAAGAAATATGTCCTATGATTGCATTCCCATAGTATGTGTTAGATATATGTAAGTTAGTAACAGTGATATGGTGACATGTATGTATTGGTACCTAAAGCAGGGCCTTTCATAATAAAAGTGTTAAATGGAGGAAGACCTTGTATTAATATTTAACAAATAAGGGATACAACAAACATGGCGCAGTCAGTAATGTATTAAAAGAAAGAAATTGGCTAATTTAGAATTGCGATTGTTGTGATAAAATAGAGCACGTGTCGAGCATGGAACTCAACAAGCAGGTAACGTTAAGTTTAACTGGAAATATTTCCAAAAATTTAGTATATTTTAAAGCTGAAATAGAAGATTATTTTATTGGCACGGAAACAGATATTAGGTGCGCAACGAAGTTCTCGCTGTTGTTTTGATGAAAATCCGACTCTATAGTGACAAAATGGTTAAAAATAAATCATTCAAAATATTGCCCCTAGCGACAACTTATTCCCATCTATCTGGCAGAGCTTGAATACCGTCACAGTAGAAGTGTTCATCTTTTGAGGCTATCCACGAATTAAGCCATTTTGAGAGGTCTTCATATGAACGGAACTGCTGATTAGCCAGACCATGTGCCATCGAACGGAACAAGAAATAATCAGACGACGCAGTATCAGGGGAATATGGCGGGTGGGGTAGAACTTCCCATTTGTGCGTTTCTAAGTAGGTTTTAACGGGTATGGCAACATGAGGCCGAGCGTCGTCATGCTGTAAAATCACTTTATCGTGCATCTGCTCGTATTGTGGCCGCTTTTCGCGCAGTGCTCGGCTTAGTCGCACCAGTTGAATTCAATACCATTCCCCAGTGATGGTTTCGTTCGATTTCAACAGGTCATAATAAATAACACCGCTCTGGTCCCACCAAATACACAGCAAAACCTTTGCTGCGTGAATATTCAGCCGAGCCGAAGACGTAGAAGCATGACCGGGTAGTCTCCACGATTTTGTTCTTTTTGGGTTGCTGAAATGAATCCATTTTTCATCACCTGTATCGATGCGATGAAGAAAGCCCTTTCTTTTTTGGCCCTAGAGCAGTTGTTCATAGGCGAAAAAACGACGCTCAACATCTCTTGGCTTCAAATCATCAGGAACCCAAGTTCCTTGTTTTTGAATCATTCCCAACGCATTCAATCGCTTGGAAATGGCTTGGCGGGTAACTCCTAATGCTGAAGCAAGCTCTTTTTGCGTTTGGCACGGATCCTCATCGAGCAATGCTTCCAATTCACCGTCTTCGAAGGTTGTTGGCCTTCATTCACGTGGACGATCATCAACATCAAAATCACAGTCTTTGAAGCGACGGAACCGATCACGGCACGTTGTTTCACTTAGAGCAGCATCTCCGTAAAATTTTTGGAGTTCTCGATGCGCTTCAGCCGCCGTTTTCTTCGAATGAAAGAAGAAAAGTAACACTTCCCGTAAATGACGATTATTAGGCACAAAATCAGACATTTTCATACAATCAAAAGTATATGATGCAAAAAACATCAATGTAGCAAAGCAATTTGTTTACTATATGTCTAAGCTTGGTTTATGACGATTTGGTTAGGTCACAATCGAGCAGCACTTACTACTGGAGCCATCTCTTGAAAAACAGCGAGAACTTATTTGCGCACCTAATAAAAAACCAGTCGTAGTACAAGTCGCAAGATTTCATCGATACGATATTGTGACATGATCGAGTACAAAGAAAGACATTTTTTAGTAAATAAATAACGATATAATCTTTACAGATGACGCCGTGTCGCCATTGTCAATTTATTTTTGAATGACAATAATGTGCCCTGATACTGTCGATTTTTATTTAGTTGGATACAATGTAGGTACGAGTGACATCTCATTCAAATTGCTATTTATCTGTATTTTTATTTTCACGTCTGTCGTTTGATTGATAAATATTTGGCACAATTAACATTTAAACAGGGATAATTACAGCAATAAAACTAAATATTTTTAAAATAACGCAGACCTTTGAAATTTGTGACAATTTGATTGATTTCGCGTAGGCGTATCGTAAAGCGTGATAATATCCCATTTTTTGTCGAAAATACATTTCCACATACATACAAACCCTAAAACTTCATTTTTGCAATAATTGGAGTAAATCTAACAGTTACATCTGATCGTATTTGTAAAAGCGAATTTACACTTATGCAATTTCTCGCAGCAATTCTTATTTGGATAAAAGTCGCATGCAATTTAGCATTCAGACTATGCAATTTCTTCATACAATTTGTCGCGGAGAGAAAATTGCATGGATTAGAACTTGCTCTATTTTATATAAAAGTTGCATGCGATTTTTTAATATATCATGTAGGTTGGCACTGCATACGAAACGTCAACATTGACTGTTAGAATTGCATGTACATTATGTATAATTTGAATCGGTCATGCAATTTGTAAAAATCGCAGCGTCTTTGCGAATTCCTAAATCAGAATTGCATTGCGAAAAATTGCATACATGTGAATCTCACTTAAGTCTGCCAGCAACCAAAAAAATATGTATGTATATATATATATATATACATCTACCTACCGCATTTGCATACAAAACATCAGAACTTCATGTGGTTCTGTATTGCATATAGTGGAATGTAATACTTACATAAAGAGTAAAATAATTTGTGAAACGAGTTATCTTTTAACTTGATAGTAGCTACTATTTTAAAGTAACCATTTTAAGTTTAATAAAAACAATTCATACTTGCTTGTATAAACGTATACAATTGTACTGAAATATGAATGCATAGTTACAAAGTTAAGTATACTTTGCAGTTAAATAAATAAATTATTGTTTAGTGAATAGTTTTGTGTAGTTCGTTTAATGGATATGTTGTCTGGACGCTACTAGAGTCTAGACAAGATTGGAAGTGAACTAACAGTATTCCTATAAATTGAAAATGCCGTGTTGGTCGTAAACTACTGTGATTATTTCAAGAGACAAGAGATATCTAGTTTGAAGAAATTGATGGACAATGACAAGCGTGTTACACAGCTCTGTATTATTGTTACCTTGTTTTCAGGCAACACTAGTCCCTTGAATATATTGATACAAGATAAATAATAGCGATTTACGAATCATGCGGAGGCTATGTAACGAGAGGATTTGCTTCTAATGTAGTTTGCTAAACTTTTGTGAGAAACGTTAAAGTTACAGTAGTATGTACATACATACCAAGTCGTATGTTGTATAGATCATATAAAAATGATACGAATTTTAAACTTGGCAGTGATTCGTATAGTACGATTTTTATGAAAAGTCCGCATTTTTTATACGAATCATACGAATTCTACCCATCATTAATGTGGAAGAACATCTCAATTTGCCACAATAATTGGAACAAGCACTTTCTGAAATATACTAGAGTTAGTTGCCACACGGCAAATATTTTTCTCTAGAGCAAGAACTCGAAGCAGTTTGATACAAGTGATAAGGTGAACCAATGATAATAATAATCCACAGTTTGGTAAACTTGATAGGATTAATTAATTAAAGGAAAAATAGTAATTTAAAATCGGCGTGAAACTAGATATTTTCACATTAAAAATAAACATTCAAGATTACGTTAAACATATGGTAAAGTTAGTTGAAAATACGTGCGATTTCCTAGTTTTTCGGTTTTCTCAGTATAACCAATAATTGGACAATATTTGATATTATTTGAATTTTGATATTTTATACAGGGTGCCACCTAGTGCGCGGAAGGTCAATGTCTTGATTGATAAGACATATAATTGAATCTTTTTTATTTGATATGTCTAGTTTTCTCAATATCTACAAACCTAAAATAATCTCGATTATACAGAGCGTCTCGTTTTTTCTAAATTGAAAGCAACTTTGTTTTCCTCAATGCAAACCTATATATACCAAATGGTAGGCAACTATGGTTTTTCAAAACACTATGGTTTGATAACTTTTATTGTGTTCTCCGCTTCGAAATCATGGAATTTGTATCATTAGTGTCCTGTACGCTCTGAACAATATCCTCTTCTGTAGTTGCAGCTGTTACATCAATATTGTGATCAATGTCATGCCACATGTCTGCCTGCATTTCTGGGCGAGTATTCGAGAAACCACCACGACTAAAACAGTTTTGAATGGTGGTTTTTGTTATGTTTTGCCAGGACATGGCTATTATATGTATTGCATTCAATAATGATAATTTTCTCGCCAAATCATTCACACTAAATTGCGTCGTATCTTCCATATTTTCTAAAATACGAGCTCTCATTTGCTTGCCATAATAAAGTTTCAAATATTGTATAATTCCTTGATCACAGGACTGTATTAGCGAAGTTGTATTTGCAGATAAGAATACAACATTTATGTGCTTTAAATTTGACTTAATAGTATGCGCGGTGCAATTGTCAACAAGTAAAACAATTTTGCAATTTAATTTATTGTCCCTTTTTAATAACCATTCATTAAAAATAATAGTTATCCATGCGTTTGAGTTTGAATGGTAATCGACAGGCAAACTTTGAACACCTTTAAAGCACCGTGGGATTTTGCTTTACCAAAAAATAAAAGCCTCTCTTTCTCACCAATACACTCTTTTGCGATTTTACAACCTTTAGCATAGCACTTTCATCTTTGAATATATACGTGTGTTCTGGCAATGCGTGATAGTAAAGTTCCGTTTCATCTGCGTTGTAAATGTCATTAGAGACATACTCGCCAATAATTTTAGGCCACTCGTTTGCAATCCATTCTTGTGTTGCTCCAAAATCAGCGTCCTTTTCTTCTCCATACGCGCGCTTGTAACTTATATTCTGCCGTTTGGTCCATCGATAAGACCAACCCTTTTTTCCTCATTTTCTTCGCACGAATTTCCCCTTTCTCCATCATTAGTGGCCCATCAACACGCACATCTTTTTTCCGGACATTGGTAAACCATAATTTTACACCCTCCTCTACTTTTGCATCTTTACCCGTTCGATTTCGCTTTAAATTCACATTTTCATTTTTTTTCGTAGAATTTGTGATTGTTTCCCGATTTTCTTAAATTTTGCACAATAATGGCCGCGAAATTTTTAACTGAGCAGCTGTATTTCTTTGACTCATGCTGGGTAATCGGTCATATTTTTCTAAAATTTTTTCCTTTGCGGACATGATGCGTATCGCTTCTTGTCTTACAAAAAACTGAAAGAAGTTAATGTGGCATGTGGTGGAGTTGACTGGTGATGTAATGTATCTAATGTATTACATCATCCCCCAATGAAGCGAAATGTGATAACAGTAACCGGACCCGTGATAGCAGTAAGCGCAAATAATATGCGTATTATATTGAATTGCCCGTACTTAACAGAAACGATAACAATAAGCGTGCGACAACATTAACTGCGACTACATTAAACGGGGTTCACTCTACTTTTAGTAAAAACGCAGTTTGACAGTAAAAAGTAAGTAAATTTATATATCGGTTCAAATTTACTGTATTAAAAGAAACTGAACAAACTAAAAAAGGGCGATTAAAGAATTTATTCGAAACGTTTACTGTTCAAAAAATAATCCAACTTTATATCAAGTTTTATTTCATTAGTTACTTTACTATTATTGTTTGTTGTGAAATCGTATTGAACGCGAATAGTTTTGTAGACGATTCAAGAAATTATTATAAACTTAATTATTGACAGTTTCGCCCTTACAACTGCGAGTACCTCCAATTATTCTCAGACCTGGTTATGCGAAATCATTTGCGGTTTTGTAAATGATAACAGGACAACAGGTTATTGCGGGCGGTAAACAATCAGCACTGTCTTAAAGTAAACGTGTGGGCTGGGATATGTGCAAAACATGTTGTTTGATCACATTTATTCGAAGGCAATTTAACTAGATATGTATATTTGAATTTTTGGGAAAATGAGTTACATATGCTGTTAATTAATATTCCCTCAGATGTTATTGATCGACATTGGTTTTAGCATGATGGTGCACCTTCGCATTCCACATTGTTGGTAATTCTGTTCATGAACTCGATCTTAATTCTTTATAGTAATTATTATTGTAGACAATATTAAATAATAACAATAAATTGATGAACATTTCACCCAATCTCTTTTTTTTGTGGTTTTTTATGTTTTTTTTGCGAGTACATTGGAAATTAAGAACTTTACCATTATACTGTGCTTTTTAGCAAAAATATTGAATTAGCTATAGGATAAGCTATGTCAAAGTTATAGAATATTCAATTCTATGTTTTACGAACTAATCACACGCAGGGTGTTCCATTTGAATTAACGGAGATATTTTATATTTCTCTTCGTCAAATTTAACATTTTTTGCGCACCCTTTAGGCTGTAGGTCGGTATCTGACATGGTATTTTGAAGAACCATTGTTGTCTAACATTTGATCAAAAATACTTTTCTTTTAATTAGCGTAACCACAAAATTTGCTATACTCTCATTGACAAAAATTTATAAGAAAAACATAGCCAAACTAAATATCTTAAATACCGTCAATTTTTTCAGATGAGTGCCATGCATAAAGTGCCTTTTATTTTTCATGTACATAGATACAAAATAAATTATAAAAAATCCATTTGCATTGAAAGAAACAAGGTTACTTTGTGTTTGGAGGAAATTGGACACCGTATAATCGGGATTATTTTACTCTTGCAGATGTGGAGAAAACTAGAAACTAGACACATCGAATAAAAAAAGATTCAGCTATTTCTCTTATCAACCTAGATATTGGATTTCCGCGTACGATATGGGCACCTTGCATGTTAACTAAATTATTAATTAATTAATATAATAATATGTTTCGTGAAAAAATATTAGTTGATTTGACTAATACTTAGTTTGGCTTTCCCAATAAATGGCAATCTTCAGACGGATAATGATTCTGTATATGATTGAATCTTTTTGTAGGAAGAACACAGTTGTAAGTTATAGTTATGTACATACTTTTGTAGATGTATATATTGTAATGTTATTATACACTTAAACTCCAGTTTTCATTTGACAGACTAGGTGTAGGTAATCTAAAACATAAAAAATACTAAATTAATTTTAGTCAATATTTTTTTTATGAAAATTAAAACTTACAAAAGTCCAAAATAATATTAAAAAAAAATTACAAAATAAGTAATAATAGGTAAATTTTAAAAGTAGTGTTTTAATATAAAAGGAATATAAATTAAAAAGGTAAAAATTATTTATTTTAATTAAAATTAAAATTTCAAAGTTAATTTTTTTTCTTTCTGTCTTGTTCGGTTTTATGTAATCTTCACTTGGGTATTTTTCAACGTATTAGTAGAGTTAAGAATTTGCGAACCCCTGAGATTAATTTTTTTTAATTAAAACCCCAATTTTAATTTAAAGAGTAAAACTCGAATTTTCTTAATTTTATTATTAAATCAAATTTCACATTACAATATATACATATATAACTATATACGCGAGTGTACTGTAAAAGATCTTATTTCGATTGAAGGAACGCTTGAGGCACGTCTTCTCGTGTAAAAGGCAAATTATTCATGACTTTATTTGTACATGATTATTGTGAACTGTCGAATCAGTGAGTCATGGTTGCTTTTTTGGTAACAAATCGTTCCGGTATTGTTGCCTTCATGTTCCACGAGTTAATCCGTATCCACGCCTGTTGCGCAACCACTTAGTTTTCTGCTTGAATACTTGTTTATGTGCTACTTAGCTTTTATATTGTGTCCATCTTATGGTGTTTATTATTATTCATTTGAAGTTTAAACAAATCCATTTTTAGTGGTGTTGCACTATGTATTACATCTGCAGTAGATAAAATTTGTTCGTAGTCATGTTGTAATGTGTAAACTACATTATTTTGATGTCAATAATGCAGTATAAATAAATTGTTAGAGTTTTATACGTAGGTATAGGAAAATACCAACCGAATCCAATAATTATACATAGGTATTCTTATGTATTGTAGAAAATATTTTCCTTATATGAAATCAAAATTTGTAACAGATAGTTTTTAATTCTGCCATTACTTTGCTTAGAATAAAATATTTGAGTAAAACACTGTATCTGTTTAATACATCTTTTAAAATAATATATAAAATTAGACTAGAATACACCTTTCAATTGTTAAAAATGTATACAAATACAAGATGTCTCAGCGAGACCGTTCATTAGAAGTTTATGCGGTTTTGGCTAAAATATAAATTTGAAAATTTAGAATTATATGCAGTCGATTATGTTCTCTTCAATGAAAATATTATTGAATTTTAGCACTTCCGGTTATACCGGAAGTCGCCATCTACCTTGTTATTTTGTATTTCTTCACATTTAACGCTGTGCTTGAATGCGAACGGCCACCATTTTGAACAATTATTATAATTTCTTTCTAGTTTTTTACACCCATTTTTTTTGATACATTAAGAATTTCTTGGTTTGTGTTTTCGTTATTGTTATCCATTTTAACTCTTTAGAGCAATAATGTAAACGCATTTAACGGATAATTATTAACTCACGAGCATCAAAGAGTGATTTTGACCTTAGACATCGACAATAAATCTTTGAGAACACTTATTTTCTATGGCACACTGGATAAGTATCGATGAGTTATGCGTGCATCTTTAAAAAAATCTAATTATCTTATAAAGTGTCAACTTTAGGTATAGGACATGTGCAACATAAGAGATTTAAAATTGGACGCCGAAAACAACTAAGTACCTAATAAAATATGAGTGCCATTCGAAAAAATTAAGTTATGGTTCTTCAAAATTTCGAAGAGTTAACGTGCTATAGTAAAGTAACCACACAATGTAAAGAGCCGTTCTCGGCGCTAAAATATACTCAAAAATGTTTTTTTAAGAATACTATGAATTGGTATCCGAAAAATTCAGTGTTCTCTGATTTTTTTAATAAATGTCCGCTATAGCAATTTTTTTTAGAACAAACCGAATAACTACAAAACGCGCGAATCAAATTGAAAAACGGAAGCTTGAAAATAGGTAAATCCAAATATGTAAAAATATACGCGGTGTTCCGTGTACCTATATATATATTTTTTTATTAAAATAACAAAGTAGATTGCGACTTCCGAATGTGCTAGAAACTTAATAATATTGTAATTGAAGAGAACATCATCGACTATACAGATTGGCCTAGTAAACGGTTCCCATTCGACTTCAAATACACACACATAGACATGTACTATGTATGTGATACAGAGAAGCGGCTGTGCATGTCGTAGAATGTATGCATTAGAAGGGGACAAACACATTCATCGCTCGCTTTTGTAAAGTTCATTATAGAATTTTGTTTCGCTTTGAATATATCAAATAATTTTATTGTAGTGACAATTTTTATAGAGTTTCAGTTCAATGTTATTGCATAGATACATCATTTGGAGAACTAGATAATCAAGCTACACGTATTAATTCCTAAAAGCAAAGATGTACATCCATACGTTACTCCTGCCGCACCAATACGATTGAAAGTTGAAAACCCTTACGAATGGCCCTCACTATCGTAACTTTGCTACGCCTACAGATGATACGTACATGTAAAATATGCGTGCGCTAGTGTGTGTAATATGCACGGTATATATAAACCTATAACTTAACCGATCTGTATATGATTCTAAATTGTCCAATTTATATTTTGGCCAGAACTCCATAAACTTTTAAGGAACGGTCTCGCTGAGACATCCTGTACAGAATAAGTAGTTAACCAAATATACTGGGTGCAAACAAAATAACAACGAATATGACGTATCCTATCTATATTTTTTTCGAAAATATTATTTTGGAGTAAAGATGAAATAGACATTACTTGGTTGTCATCGGTGACTTTTTCATTGTAATTCTGAAAATATTTTCAAAAATTGGTTATCACGTCAGGTTTCTGAGAAATGTTTTTTTAATACATATATGTATTAAATGTACTGTATGTTTAAAGATATTTTTATGAGTAAGTTAAAAGAAACTATCAAGTTATTATCATGCTAACGGGCATGTCTGAATAGGATTTAACATGTTTGGGCTTCATTTGTACGTCATAGTCGTTAAACCACTCCCTTTTTTCTCTAGAACCAATCAAATCAAGGAATTAATAGATCTGTGCATATGTGAGTATACCTATATAAAACCCTACAAACACGTTATTCGATTCAAATTGACTCAATATATGGTAGTAACATTAGTTAAACGTTTTTTGAATTCGCAATGTTCCGTAGGTGTGTAAACAATCCTAACAGTTTTTGTTATGTATGTGGAGAATTCACCGTTCAACAGCATAGATGAAATATTACACCGTTAATAGAAAAATCGTATAACCTTTATTTTAAATAAAAAATTACAAATCAAAACGAGTTGTGGATCCCTCACAATGTCTGTGCACGATGTGCTGTTACTTTCAGGAGCTGGATAAAAGGTAAGAGCATAGGTATGCCATTTGGTAGGCCTATGATTTGGCGAGAACGAAAGGATCATTCGACAGACAGCTACTTTTGCTGTACCTTGACCTTCGGGTTTTCCAGTAAAAATAAGGATAAAATTATATATAGATTGATGAGCTAGTGAAGTATCTAACATACAGTTGAATATAAAAAATAATAAAACTCAACTTCACTTGAATGTGTATTTAATTGAATGGCCATTTCGTTACATACTGCGTAACATCTTCAGCATGACTAACTTAAATCAACACATTTCTTTTCTTAAATATACGGTACATATTTCAGTGGGTATCTGTGTTGTGTAATACTATATGAGGGTGTAGAAAATCTATAAGTACGTTCGAACACACACGGTGGTTCGTAAAGTATCCTAAATAACACTTAAGAGAATGCTGTTTTGAATAAGAGGTGACAGGTCATTATTCATTAACACATTTCTGTATTTTTGCATATGTATTGCCTCCAACATGTCTAAATTATAACTAGAACTATTTTTTAATAATGTAGCATTATGATTTTTGTGGCCGGTATCTAAGTAATGTCTGGCGATCGCGGATTTCTCTATGTCCCTGTTTTTCAAATGATTGCGGTGCTCCCTAAATCTTATTTCTAGGAACTCGATTACATTTACCAAATAGGTTCAGTGAATGGCTACAGTAAACCGTACATTAACAAGATGTACAAAAAATTTAAAAGTAAACATCACCTCAAAATTATTACAAATTTGAATCCGATTCGGCAAACACAAGAAACCAAGTATGTTAAATTAACTTATCACCCGTCTTGGCATTTAAAATTTTCAAAATTATTGAAACAGTTCAAATTAACTCCTGTCTTTTCCAACAATAATTCATTAACGAATATCTCAAACAAAAATATTAATATGATACCAAGAACGAAGAAATCCGGAATTTATAAAATTGAATGTACATCCTGTGATAAGGTTTACATCGGCCAAACACAAAGGAACCTAGAAATAAGATTTAGGGAGCACCGCAATCATTTGAAAAACAGGGACATAGAGAAATCCGCGATCGCCAGACATTACTTAGATACCGGCCACAAAAATCATAATGCTACATTATTAAAAAATAGTTCTAGTTATAATTTAGACATGTTGGAGGCAATACATATGCAAAAATACAGAAATGTGTTAATGTATAATGACCTGTCACCTCTTATTCAAAACAGCATTCTCTTAAGTGTTATTTAGGATACTTTACGAACCACCATGTGTATTCGAACGTACTTATATATTTTCTACACCCTCATATAGTATTACACAACACAGATACCCACTGAAATATGTACCGTATATTTAAGAAAAGAAATGTTTTGGTTTAAGTTAGTCATGCTGAAGATGTTACGCAGTATGTAACGAAATGGCCATTCAATTAAATACATATTCAAGTGAAGTTGGGTTTTATTATTTTTTATATTCAAGGATAAAATTACCTATCCTAATTTACCTTCTGCCAATCGTCCAATTCTTCATTCGGAAGCTTTGCCAGTACCAAGACCTATGGATCACTCGAACCAAGAACATGTTGAAACCGAGATAGAAGAATACAATTGAATTTAACGTGCTCTTGAGCGATTTAGAACGGACTACTTGGGATGCATTTAAAAGTGTGACAAAGAATTTCTTAGGAAATAAAAAATCTGAAGATTACAAGAAAATTGTTAGTGAACTTCTTCGCATTCGCACCCGAACTTCTTTCCCCCGAATCTTGGCGATGTTAGTGACGAGCATGGGGAAAGATTTCATCAGGATATTTCCACTATTAAAAAACCCTACCAGGGCAAGCGTATAGCGAGATGCTTACTGACCACTGTTGGACTTTAATTTCGGAATGTTCTTCATCCCAATATAAAGAAAAGTGAAAAGAAAGACTTTCTAAATATGTCCCAGAATAGCATATACTTAGTGTTAGTATTGTATGATCAATATGAATTTCATTTGTTTATAATACCAGACGTGATAGAAGATATTTGTTGTTATAAGAATTATGAGGAATATAAAACAAAATAAGTTTGTATATCTATATATACAGGATGGTCCATTTAAAGTGTAACACTGTAATATCTTCGAAACCAATAGTGTTATTGTTATATCTGATACACAGATGGCAGACGCATCGTTTTTGTAGTTCAGTTGTTAGGTGTCAGACAGTTGAGAGAGTAGAGTAAGAAATCGTGTATCGCTTGGGTACTCAATAAATATATGTAAAATATATCCAAACAGTAGTTTTTATTAGCGAATGCGAAGTGTGATAGTCCAACAACTGGCGACGAGGTAAATTGGTAATACATACAATCACATACAATGCTACAAACAGTATTTACTATCGAATCGTTCGATAAAAACAAAACAAAATGGACGCGGTGGATTGAACGATTGGAGGGAGCGTTCACTATTTTTAAAATTACCTATCTCCAAGAAAAAAAACACCTGCTACTCCACTACATAGGTCAGGAAGCGTACGATATATTGTCCGATAAAGTAGCGCCGGAAAAAGCTCAGGGAAAAACATATGAAGAAATTGTAGAAATTCTCCAAGGTTTCTTCGAGCCAAAACCATTAGAGATTGTGGAGAATTACAAATTTCACTTAAGACGACAAACGGAAGAAGAAAATGTGGAAGAATATATGGTAGCATTAAGAAAATTAGCAATAGGATGTAATTTCGGTACCTATTTAGACACAGCATTACGAAACCAATTTATATTTGGGCTCAAGAATAAAACAATACTAAACCGCTTACTGGAAAAAGAAAAGATTAAGGTCGAAAATGCGTTGCAGATAGCCAAAGCGATGGAACTATCATTAAAAGAGGGTACGGAGATGCAAGGTGAAGTGAAAACCTGCCAAACCCACTACGTCCATGAAAAAAGAGGAAAAATAGATGAAATGAAGACAACAAAATGTGGAAAAGAGAAAAATAAAATAAAATGTTATAGATGTGGAGGTGAGTCACACTTAGCAGGTAAATGTATTCATAAAAATTCTACGTGTAATTATTGTCATAAGAAAGGTCACATACAAAAGTCTTGTTTGAAGGCTAAATTGAAACGACAGGCCACAAACTTAGTGGAAGATAATAATGACAATGATTCCAACGTAGAACTCTTAGCTAATATTAATAATAGCAAACCGTTATCAAAAATATGTTTAAATATTAAATGCAATAATGTAGCAATAAAATTTGAAGTAGATACTGGATCCCCAGTCAGTATAATTAGCAGAAATATATATGAAAAGTATTTCTCTTTGAGTCTAGAAAAATCTGATGTAAATTTAGTAAGCTACTGTAATACAAAAATTAAAATATTAGGTTATATCGTAGTCAAAATTGAATGTAAAGGTACTGTAATTGACGGTTGCAAATTATATGTAGTAGACGCGATTAGACAGGCACTCATGGGAAGAGATTGGATTCAAAAAGTCAATTTAAACTGGAATGACATTTTTAATGTAAATGTCTTAAATATGACCATGTCGAAAGATAACCAAATCAAACTACAAGGGTTAAAAGACAAATATGCAAAAGTTTTTGATGTCAATTCCGTGGGAAAAATAAAAGGCATTCAAGCTGAATTAAAAATTAAGGAAGATGCTAAACCAGTATTTAAAAAAGCACATCAGGTGCCATTTTCAATAAAACAACGGATAGAGCAGGAATTAGACAACTTCGAGAAAAACGGAATTTTGATAAAAGTAAAACAAAGTAAATGGGCTACTCCCGTAGTGGCAATACCTAAGGCCTCGAATAAAATTAGATTATGCGGAGATTACAAGGTTACTGTTAACCCGAATTTAATTGTTGACTCACACCCTATTCCGACGGTTGAGGAACTGTTCGCGGATATGGCTGGTGGGAAAGAATTCTCAAAAATTGATCTATCCCAAGCATATTTACAATTAGAATTAACTTCAGAAAGTAGAGAGTTATTAACTCTAAATACGCATAAGGGTTTATATCAACCTACACGTTTAATGTATGGAATAGCTTCGGCGCCAGCGATATGGCAACGGCAAATTGAATCTATTCTAAAAGACATACCTGGAGTAACCGTATTCTTAGATGACATAAAAATAACAGGACCCGACAATATGAAAAGGTTAGAACGAGTTTTGCAAACATTAGATAAACATAATATGAGGGTCAATTTTGAAAAATGTAAATTTTTTGGGAATGAGATAGAGTATTGTGGCTACTTAATCGATAAAAACGGTATACACAAAATTAAAGACAAAGTAGAGGCAATTAATGAAATGCCACGTCCTCAAAATAAAGAGCAAGTACGAAGCTTCGCAGGATTTGTAAATTATTACGGACGTTTCTTAGAAAACCTAAGTTCGAAAATGTATCCAATAAATAACTTGTTAAAAGACAAAGTTTTGTTTAAATGGACGAAACAGTGTGAAAAAGCTTTTCAGTTAATTAAGAAAGAGGTTCAATCAGATAAATGTTTGTTAACCTTACCATTGGTTCTAGCAGTAGATGCTTCTCCTTATGGGGTAGGAGCAGTTTTAAGGCACATATACGCAAACGGCGAAGAAAAACCGATACATTATGCTTCGCAAACCCTAAGCCCAACGCAACAGCGTTACGGCCAGGTCGACCGGGAAGCATATGCAATAGTGTTTGGGGTAAAGCGGTTTTACCAGTATGTATATGGGAGAAAATTTACACTAATAACGGACAGTAAACCAGTGATGCAAATTTTGAATCCGAAAAAAGGGTTACCAGCGATGTCTGCCATGCGGATGCAACATTATGCCACATTTTTGCATGCTTTTGATTACGACATAATATACAGAAGTACACAGCTGCATGGCAATGCGGATACAATGTCGCGGTTACCGATAAATACTACTTCGGAATACGCTAGGGAAGAAGTTGATATTATCGAAGTAAATTTAATAGAAGAACTACCCGTAACGGCCAAGGAATTAGGAGAGACTACGGAAAGGGAGGAAACAGTCAAAATGCTGATACAAGGTCTAAAGAATGGACGCATAGTAGATGCTAAATTTCGATTTGGAATTGATCAACAAGAATTCAGTCTGCAAGCAAAATGTTTATTGCGAGGAATCCGAGTTTATATACCAAAACCATTGCGAGCAAAAGTTTTGGAGGAATTACATTGTACCCATTTCGGGGTGACACGCATGAAAACACTAGCCCGTGGATATTGGTGGTGGCCAGATATAAATAAAAATATCGAAGATGTCGTGCAGAATTGTACTGAATGTCAACTAACGCGACCAGATCCAGTAGAGGCACCTTTACATCCATGGCAAGCTCCAACTGAACCTTTTCAGAGAGTACATGCGGACTTCGCGGGTCCATTTCTAGGGCACTATTTTTTTATCATGATAGACGCGTATTCAAAGTGGCCGGAGGTACACGTAATGACAACAATAAAGACTGATGCCACGATAAGGATTTGTCGTAAAATTTTTGCAAGTCACGGATTGCCACAGGTGTTCCTTTCGGATCACGGCGTGCAATTCAAAAGTGAGGCATTCCAGAATTTTTTGAAAGCTAATGGAATAAAACATAAATTAGGAGCACCCTATCACCCCGCTACAAATGGGCAGGCGGAGAGATACGTGCAGACGATCAAGAATAAGCTGAAGGCTTTGACACAAGACACCCTTGATATAGAAAAGGCATTATGTGAAATTTTATTAACATATCGGCGGACCGTACACCCCACTACAGGACAATCTCCTTGCATGATGCTAATGAAGAGACAATTGCGTACACGGTTGGACCTATTGTTACCAAGGTGTATGGACAAGAAGGAAGAATTAGATCAATCTAGAAACTTAGAAATAGGAGACAGAGCCGCAGCAAGGGATTTTTTGTTAAAAGATAGGAAGTGGGAATTTGGAATCATTATGGAAAAATGCGGATCCTTACATTATTTGATCAAACTGGACGATGGGAGAATCTGGAAACGACATATAAACCAGTTAAGGAAAGTAGGACCACGAGCGGGGATAAAACATACGGCTAGTAAGGATGAACCGATTTTGATAGAAGAAGCGGAACTTGAAATAGTGCCGGACACGTCAAATGAAAGTCACGAAAAAGGCATATTGCCTCCGGCAACTACTGTACCTGAAAATGTTATACCTAATCATGACTTAGTAACTCCGAAAACTGATATTGTAAAATCTGAAGTTGACATAAACCTGAGGCGTTCTGCCAGAATTAGGAAAACCCCGCAACGGTTAAATTTGTAATTAAAAAAATTAAATGTATTTCTGAGTTTTGAGTTTAGTGGTATTTTTGGCGGGGAGAGCTGTTATATCTGATACACAGATGGCGGACGCATCGTTTTTGTAGTTCAGTTGTTAGGTGTCAGACAGTTGAGAGAGTGGAGTAAGAAATCGTGTATCGCTTGGGTACTCAATAAATATATGTAAAATATATCGAAACAGTAGTTTTTATTAGCGAATGCGAAGTGTGATAGTCCAACAGTTATGAAGAAAAGTGTTTGACAAAAGTTTAACTATATGAAGGGGCTCATTCGATGGCGCTACTGTTGTCACTATAAAGAAAGACACAAAGGTCATAGCAAGGTCAACTCTTTTTTTTTTCAAATAGCATATGGTATTTTTTTAAATCAAATTCTAAAAGAGCAATGAAGTCTGAATAGAAAAATAGTAAACCACATATGAACTCAAATTAATATTAATCGAGATATTTCGAAAAAATGAGGACATAATAAAAGTCAGTGCTTCAATGTTTATCCTTCGTTTGTTAAACGTAAAAATAGAAAATAAATGTTAATAGTATCTACAAATTGTTTACATAAGGTAATTGGCGTCCACCAGCCCCAATGCACAGAATATTAAAAAAGCAAACATAGTGGTATTTAAAAATAAAATGTTAATATACTAACATCCGGTTAAACCAAAAATGAAAAAAAGGTGGTGAAGTTTCAAAAGATGCGTGGTTACACATCATATCTGAGTTTTATATATCAAGTAAATCTACGTAAAGTTCTTGGGCTGCGTAGCTGACAATACCCAGTCATGGGATACAATACAACTTAGCTCATATTTCTTTTGTTTGTTCTAAATTATGTTCAATGAACTTTGCAATGTTCAAATTAAGAAATTGTGTAAATGTTGAAACTCTGCTTACTTTGTATGATGCATACATTAGGCCAAGGTTGCGTTACGGAATAATTTTTTGGGATCGATCGGCACATTTTTCACGATGCTTTCTGCTGCAGAAAATAATTGTGAGAAGTATGTTTGGACTGAGGCACACCGAGTCGCGTGTTTCGTTCTTCAAACGTTATAATATAATGTCTCTACCATCTTTATTTTTATATGAATGCTCTATGTATGTGGTTAGACATCGATCGGAGTTTGTGTCCAATAATCATAGTAACACAGATCATTTGACCAGGAACATATGTATGACATGAATCATTTCATTTGTGATTAGTTCTCCGGACTGATGGGAATGGAGCGATGTATGGACTTATCACTGTCTTAGTTTTTTTTCTATAGTGTTGTGTGATGTGTATATGTATATTATTTAATATTATAATTGTGCTTTTCATTTTTTCACCATATCCATTGCCGTTTGAAGGTTTTTAATAAATTAATAATAAATAATTAATATAAACTATGTATATGCCCTATATCCTCACTATATTCAAACGAAAAAAAAATCGTAAATTAATGAAATGAAAAGAATGGATTGAATATAATATAATAATATATTTAATCTATTATACGATAAAAGAATTATAATCTGTTAGGGTCAAGTGGGGTAAATATGCAACACGTAAAAGTTAGGGTAAAAGTGAAACAAGTCTGTAATTTATTAATATATGACTTTACTGCAGTTATGCAAGCGCTATTACCTAACTTATAGTTTAGTGAAGGGGTTATAAAAATAAATATTGTAAAATTGTAAATATTGTACTGTCCATGAGGTATTTTCGAAACTAGGGTAAAAATATGTAAATAAAATATCTTATTTTGCTGCAGAACTCTCTGTAAAAGCAAAATTAAATGCAGTATCAGTTTGATATTGATTTTGCGCAGAGCAAATAGATCACAGAACATAATGTCGTTTTAGTTTTAATTTTCCGGTGTTTAGTTTTTTTTATAATACTGATTTAAAAATTTGGGAAAAAATAAAGCGCCGATTAGGGAAAAAATGAAACAGCCTCTGGGAAAATATGAAACAATTTTACGCAGGTCTGTGCCAGTTCCAACACGAATTTGTACTTCGTGTAGTAAGATCAGAGAGTCAGTAGTAGTTAGTCAGTAGTATTTGAGATCTGGACATAGAAACATATTGAATATAAATTAATTGAAAAAGATATTTCTGTGGTTGATTGTGAAGCAATTTTAGGAATTCTTCCAATTCCACAAATAGTCCAAATATGTGCAGACAGAGTAAAATATGTTTTTCAAAAACCAGTGCCCGTGGTTGAAAATTAACTATTAATTTTGTTTCAGTTTTCGTCAATATATCTTATAATTAACATAATATGTTTAAACAAAGAGTATTATTTATGTTTCACATTTTCGCAGAGTTGGTATTATTTTATTGACAGAAACATTAGCTTATTATTGTATTTTTGATTTATCTTTCAATTATAATAAACTGATTTTCACCCTAATTATAGTGTTATTTAAACTAGTATATCCTTCAGATGCTTTTTATTTTATTTTGAATGTAAAATATAATAACCAAATGCATGCGCTACATGTTTTCCTTTCATTTCTTCCCGCTCGTTCCATTTTTGTCTCTGAAACACCAGTATCACTAATAGTATGGAAGTTATAGGCTTGTTTCATATTTTCCTTATTATGTTTCAGTTTTTCCCAAAAACAGGGTTAAAAATGAAACGCTGTTTTTAGTATTTTTTGTGGACCTACCTACTTTTAATTTAAAAAAATCCATTTTTTTTGGCACATGAGACAAATTTACACAGAATAGTGAAATTAAACAGTTCAATTTGAAATGGTAAGTAGCTTAAAACGTGAAAGTTTTATATCTCATTGCATATTTACTCCACTTGACCCTACCTTATTACGTTGTCAGAAGGTTTTCGCCTTTAGTAGTCGAGTTAACGTGACTTTTTGGCGCCCCTCATCTAGTTTTACTCCTGAAGAAGCCACTTACATTAATGGCGAAACATTAAGTTGGAGTAAGTTATATATTTTTTTGTATTTTAATTTTACTTTTACTTATTTTTGTATTGTATAAATTTTCTTTACTATGATGCGGTCAAAACCCGGAAGCCCTCATAAGAGCGACTCGGACCTTGGAAGCCTTCAATATCATTTCTGTAATCATTTGCTACAATAATTCTTGATTTTAAGAACGGGGAGATGTTTTTCTGCCTTTCACACCTTGTATATCGTGGTTTTAGTGCATTTTGAAAATAAGTTTCAAGAGCATTTTTATAAAATTATGGAGATGATAGTTTACATGTTTCAGAAGTTTATTTCTGTACAACGATATTATATTGAATAGTACATAGTCAGTGTTGTTGTTTACTATTACATCTTTAACGCTCTTAGACTTTTGCAACAACACATTTAAAATGAAATTCATTAACTAGCTCAAGGAATACGTGATTCTAAATAGCAGCGTATGATACATTCAGCAAATAAATAATTCTATTGATGTAAAATTAAATGGCTGCTAATGTAGTTTGTATTTATAAGTACGTAGATTAGAAATTCATGTATCAGCATTTTTCACTACTTTGACAATTTCTAATTTTATTCCTTGATTCTGTAAATATGTATATTTCTAAAAACAGGATAATTATACCATTTTGTGTATACAGGATATGGGATGTTCCTGGAAGCCGCCAATTGTGGTTTTGCTATTCATTTTATTGCAAAATATTCTTATTCAATTCCAGGATTTCAACGCTTTTCAAATTATTTCAGGAAAAAAGAGCCAATATTGAGCAAATATTGTGTTTTCGTGCCTAATGCACGAATTTTATCCTTACAATATCCAGTTAGTTGAGAAATTTTAAACAATTACTTATGTACCTATATAAATTCTACTAACTACCTACAATTAGAATGTCATTTTCATTGTCTTTTGATTAACCATTGTGTAGTAATGTATTTTGATATTAACGTTGTTGAGTTTTAGCTTGAAAAACACCGGTGCGGGCCGAAACGTAGCAAACAAAGCTTAAAACAATTAATTAAAGAACCGTAATTTGCTCACTATTGGCACTTTTTTCCTGAAATATTCTTATTGTTAGTAAAATATATCTAGAGTGAAATTCTCTACAGTAGTTTTTAGTCTTTAGTCTTTTTAGTCTAAATTTGAAATAAATCTATTTAAAAATTAGCTATACTATTTAATTTCCTGAACTATCTCTTTAGTTAGCTGGTATATCTATTTACTTATGACTTTTAGCTAGACAAATAAGTGAATAATGTAAATGTTTAGTACTATTTAGATGTCTTCTGTACAGTAGTTCCCTTTCATTGCAGTTCCATATAACATACGGTTTGGACGTTTTTTGCTCAAAGGGTAGCTAAAAGTGCCGTTGACTTGATGTGTGTCCGTGTCCGCTTTAGCTACTTTAGGAATTCTGGTTATGTGAAGACATTAACTGCTATGATTTAGTTAATTTTTTCCTTTTGTTTGTTTGTCTCCTAATTTAACTATGACCAATGGTTGATTTTGTAAAAACTAAAGTACGCTTTGAAGTTACTTAATGTGTATTGAGATCTGTAAGCGAATGCGCTTTATGTGTATATTATTTGGTCCCTCATTTTGATAGTAATATTGTCTCTGCTTCACTTCTCTTCCATCTGATCCTTTACCACTCGCAATAGCGCATGATAAGAATTTTGTATTAACCAGAGAAATACATTTTTTCTGTGCATATCTTTATTAAAACATGTAAATGAGGATACATACATATCAGGTAGTACTTCAATAATAGCTGCGGGCATTGTATTTGTTATATTTGTAGTCTCTGCATTGGCTTTGATTGTTAGAATAATAACACAGTATAATATCTGAATTTATTAGCTAGGATGTTTTATTGTGTAAAGTCAAATTACGGTTTTGTTTGTATAACTTGTATCAGCATTACGTATTAGTGTTATATATTGGTAATAATAATTTTCCAGACATTATTAAATCGAAGAGAAAATTGTACCGCTTCATACTTATGTGTCCTTCGTAAGCATTCAAGCTCATTCGAAATGGTTGCTAATAGAAACTCTGAGCGTGAGCGGTCGGGGCATGTAGGCGTTGAAATGATACCCATTTACAGTATTAATTGCTTTGGGATAATTACATATCCATTTTCAAAGTTTAAGTTCTTCCTTCACTTAGTATTTACAGCATTACAGCAAGAAGAACGTGAACATTTTATTAAGATAACAGTCAGTTTATTTGCCTAATATTTACTTTGTATTTGTATTCCTGCGGATTTATTTTCTGTATTCAACACCAGATTTGAATTTTCGAAATAAAAACTGAACTGTTTTTATTTTTCTACTACTAACATTTCGCATTTCATTATCTATCTGCTTATTTTACTTATTCTAGCTGGAATAGTATAACATTCTTTCTTAAAAGCAAGGATGCGGCTGTTTCTTATTAAAATTGTATGTTAATGTACGTATACTCTATTCTGCAAAATGGTATTTCTATTGAAAAAAAAGAATCGCACATGCTATAAAACAAATATTTATTGTTTTCTATTTTGAAAGTTCGAATTTAGTTTTGATAACTATAACAGTTATTTTGCAAGCTAATTTCAAACCGAATGGTCTGTAGTAAAAATGCATTTAACGAGAGATAATTTTAGAGGAATGATTTACTATGATTTTAATAGTTATTTAACTCCAAAATAAAGTGTTTTAAGTTTTCTTGCTGCATTTGCCGAACAAGCTTCTGCTCAGAGAAGTGTTTACAACTGGTAGGTATAACGAATTTAAATTTCAAAGAGCTTCACTTAGTGACGATTCAAGACGACAATCGAGTCACGTATAGGCTTACTTAGGAGCCTACTGACTGGAATGGTGTAAAGTAGTCTGAAGCAGTTTACATCATCACTGGTGAAAGCTGGATATATGCATTTGAACGGAAATTAAACCGACAGGCGGTTGAATAGATGTTTTCAACAGAACCTAATCCAGTCAAAGTGAAAAGATCTCAAAGTGTTGGAAAGAAACTGGTAGAACGGTTACCGCAGAATGGTACACGACAGTATGTCTGCCAGATGTTATTCAAAACGCTCGTCTACAAAGCCTTAGATCGGAGATTATACTTCATCACGACAATGCTTCAAGGCGCGTCGAACAAACAAATTTTTCAAAGCTTCCGGATTAAAATTACTAGAACATCCGTTATATGTATAATCCGGACCTGACACCTTCAGATTTCTTTTTATTTTCAAAAGATACAGTGGAGAGCTTCAAAAACTTTATATCTGAAGTGACTCAAGAAGAGTGGAATTTATGCTATAATAATTAGTTTTATCGAATATCTAAATGCATTGAGTTTCAAGGCGAATGTTTTGAAAAACAATAATAAAAATAATTTTTATCTAAAACATTTTGCTTTATTAGTTTGCAGAAATAATCGGTGTTATCCTCGTATTCTTTTGATTAACCCACACCTCCAAAAATGTTATTTCCGAAATTTCTGGTGCTAGACTCTTTACTTAAAAGTTGGTATTAATGCTCGTTAACACAGTGAAATACTTATTTCGATTTTTCTGTTTTTATGCAACCTCTATGGAAGTGAAAGATATTGGCAAAGCTTGTGTAGAAAAGGAATAAGAAACTATGTTTTTTAGGGTCGAATACACTTGAAAATTATTATTAATGGTCCAATGAATGAAACTGGTGTTTCAATTTTTTTTTCAAGTAGAGATAGTGTGTGGTTTGCTACACACTTTTGTATGGGAAGTAATATTTTTATACTCAACTTTACTTGAAATCTGATATTAATTTTCGTTTACACAATTAATGAAATACGCTTTCCAACGTTATCTTGAATTCAGGCTCTAAGGATGTGAAAGGGTGTGGAAAATTTCGCATGGAAAATAATATTTTTATGGTGTATTCTGTTTGTCCAAATTTATACTTGACTAATGAACGTGAAAACATATAAATTTGATTAAAATGAAAAAACTATAAATCTTATAGCTTACGCCAGCGAAGTTGCGGGTAGAATAGTTAGCGATAAATATTTAATGTATGTTTTTAAAGTATTATATAATACAGGTATCTAATAAAATTATAGGTGCATCTAACTTTTACATTATATCTTTGTATGTATAAAAAACTGCCTCAATCTATTTACGAATGTAGTTGTACCTTTGCTAATATCCACGAAACGAGAGATTTTCTTTTTGTTGTAAAGTTACGAAGAACGAGAATCTCACCGGTATGACTGCTTTTGAGTATACACGCAAACGACGCAAACCTCAGAGCTTAGCTTAAATTGATAGAGATAGCTTAAATATAATTTAAATGACTTATATTATACTTTTTTAGGAGTGTAGCTGATGCAATAGCTAACCAGAGCAAGTGACTCTTCTAAACCGCCCATGCATATTTTTCGGGATCATATTGTTTGACATAACATCAGGGTGCTGGGGCTGTCTTCCATCCATTCTGTTTCTCCTATGTTTCCGTTCCCTCAATTAGAGGATTAATAGTTTAGTGTTTTCAGGTTTTTGATGTCGTTGATTTACAGCTCCTCATTGCAGTTTTTTTTCATGGTCTCCATGACGTTTCTTTCTGCGTGGCCAATTGGTCGATTACTTTCTTGCTCGTAATTTGCGCCAGTTGTCCACTGAAGTAATCATAATTGGTTCGAGTGTTTCTGGTGTCAAGATCCAAGCACCCATCACACATTAAAAAAAAAGAGACTGCCAACCTTATCATGCACTCTTTGTCTATATGGGTTCCATAAAGAGAGTGTGTTCCGGCGTATCTACTGAAGAGCAATATATACAGCTGTCTACTTCGTCCTTATGTAAATGTTTTGCGTAGCATCTAAAGACTCCGTGTGTGGTTACTGCCTGAGTAAAATGCTAATCCGTGCGCCGGTGCTTACAACTTACTCACTGTTTGATGTTCGGTATGAGTCTTTTAGTCCATTGAGCCTAGTATGCCCTAGCTTCCCATCTAGTTTTCCAGTGCCCTAACAAGGTTGCTCTAGCCCTGTTGTGGTTTTCTCTGGTGTATTCTCCACTTTGGCGTATCTTCTTTCTAAAGCCAGTAGATCAATCGGAACCGCACTTGTAGAGCCACAGTGGAAACACTTTTAAAAGCAGAAGTCACGTGCAGCAGAATATTTCTTTGTACTTTCCCGAGTAATTGTAGGTATTTCTGCAATTTTTATACTCCTATCCACATCGGAGCACCGTAGAGCAAAATTTTATAAACAGCGCTGTTGATGACTGTTCTTTCCTCGCTCTTAGAACCCCCCTGATTGAGCATTATTCTCGTTAGGCTTGCCATCTTCTTTTCGGCTTTATTTGCTTTTGGTATTTATAGTAAAACCCAGATAGTTCACAGTTTTCGCGGGTATGATTTTGTCCTATTCAGGTTGAAGTGAATGGTATAGCGTTTCCTTCTGCCTCTAAGGATCACTGCTTCTGGTGCCAGGATGAGCTGCTAATCTTCCATCCATTCTCAAATTCTTCTGGAGCATTCATTATCATTTAGCATGAGCTCTTCACCATTTCTGACACCAATCACTAGTGCCAAGTCATTTGGCAGGGGCGAATCCTATGCTGGTAGCTCTCGTGGCGAGTTCAAGGCTAAAAATATCATCATACAGGACGTTCCACATCGTCGGCGCCAACTCTGATTCCTTTGGTACTCTCGCCCCAACAATCACGGATATTCCACCACCCAGAGAGATTTTGTTTCTGGAGATAGCTTGCTGTAATGTTCATCAGGTATTTTGATATTCCTCTTTCTCGCAGTTTGTTTATAATCAACTGATGATTTTCAGAGTTAAATGCATTTTTTATGTCTATGGTGATAAGACTACACCAAGTTTTGTTGTACCCGGCAGCCTTTTCCAGCGCAGTCTCTATTGCCTCTCTATTGTTGACCTGTCGTTTACGAATCCGTGTTGAATGGGTAAAGCCCTCCTTTCTCCTCCAGTTTGTAGTACTTCAGTCACCTCTCTGCTCGTTCCTGTTTCTTTTCCTAGATGTCTCTTCATTCTCTTTCCCTTTTCTTCGCAATGGGACCATCTGCACCCACGGTGCTATAGTTTTTATTACTGTAATATAGCGGTGCTATAGTTTTTGTAACTTATAAATTTCCTCGCCTTGCCAGTGACAATCTGCTAGCTTATCCTTTGGTGTTTTTATATCACCGGCAGCTTTATGTGAACAGCTGCTCCCGCTGCATGCACTAACTTGACTGTATTTTTTTATCCGGTGGTGGTCCTCATTAATAAAGGTAGCCTTACTATTGGATTTATCATACTTTCCCAGTCATATGTCGCTTTCTGATACTGGTCGGTTGTATGACTCCTATCTACCCGGGGTTCTCGATTTATCTTGTTTATTGGGTTCATTTTCTCCATCCATTTCTATATTTTTTATTATTTGTTATACTCACTTGTTTCTCACTATGCTGCCTTATGCTTCCTTATCCTTCCCACATGCTTCCTTAAATTGGAGGTCGTCTGGTGCCGGAGTTTCGCATAGTAAAAACTCCTCCCTCCTCTCCGTGACATGAAAGTGTTCGCGGGTCAGCCGGCTAAGGCAAGCCCAATGGGGATCTGGGCATTCTGCCCTCCCCTGAGGTTAAGGTCGGAAGAAGACGCTTAATCAGTGTTCTCCATTATAGATACATATACTGCCCCTACCGGGGCTGTCTCCAGGATAAATGTTGCCGATGGGGTCGCCACATCTTGATGGTTAAGATACCTATATTGGAAACACATAAACACATATATTTACTATTACATTGATAATCCTATACAGGATAACAATTTAAACTACGAAAGCCTATTGATAGGAGAAGGTAGTGGGAGGTAAAATTAAATGTATTCATTTTAGCATTGTCAACTATTTATATGGTAGGAATGTCAGTGGTTATGTCAAGTACTTTACCGAACCATCAAACTTTATCCTAATGAAATACACAACTAATGAAGAAGTGCAAATTATAAAGTGGTTTTATGATTAGAACACTTAATTGAGAGTATTGTTTATTAAAGTTGTGTTGTGATAAATTTTATTTTGTTGGATTCACTTTTATTTCACGATTCTTTAGTTGCAATTAGTATACAATACAATTTCAGTTTTTCCGTAATATAAACTTTCTGTAACGCATTCTACACGTTTATATTCAAAAACATATTATAAGCAGCTAAATAAGCAACCAGCAACATTTTAATAACACTTAGGATAAAGTTTGATGGTTCGGTAAAGTAATTGACATAACCACTGACATTCCTGTCATATAAAAAGTTGACAATAGTAAAATGAATACATTTAAATTTACTCACTTACTTTATTTAATTTAACTCCCACCACCCTCTCCTATCAATAGGCTTTCGTAGTTCAAGTTGTTAGCGTGTATACAATCATTTTTTTGTTTGTAAATATGTTAAATATATTGTAAAATATGGTTAGTATTATTTGAAAAAGTTTCAAACGGAAACACATTTTACTTGTTCTGGAATAAATTGATTTATAACTGATTAATGTTTTATTGATTTTTAGTTATTATTTTTATTTAAAAAAATAAATATGTTAAAAAGGAAAATATAAGTACTTAGAGGTCATGTAAGAGTAAAAAAGCAATTTAGTATATACAATATGGTTGCTGGAATGGTTCGTACGATGGCGAAGAAAGATATAATATGATAAACGAGATTATAGTGAATGATATCACATTCTCTAATCGCATCTTGTATTACCACTTTATAACTTCTTTACGAAGTAGTATGCAGAGCATCTGCGAATACTAAATATATTGCAGATAACTTGTTTTACTTTTGTCCTCGTATACCTAGTACAATATGGCTTATGGCTGGTACGTGAGATGAAAATTTCGAAGAGGAATGGTAAGTACAGATGTATACTATAATTATTGGTCACTTACGATACAAAATGTGTGTATGATACCTCTAGCAATCCGTCTAAAGTTCTTTTTTCTGAGTTTCTCTAATTGGCAAATAAACTTCGAATTAGCTTTGTACTGATATGTCTGTTTTTCTAAATATACCGAAACAACCGATAGATTTCCAACACTGAGAGAAATATATACTGACTTCCAGAAAAATTGCAACACCTAGAAGTTGTCGAATGATTTTATTGAAATTTTCAGGAAACGTTTATTTTCATTAAACAAATTGATGATTAAAATTTGAATAAAATCTAGCCAGTAGCTTTTTTTGCATGTTGTTTCCATAGCACATAGTAACTATAAATTTGAAGTATTAGACCATTTAGTAACTGTCAAGTTTGCAAATTGTTGTTGTTTCGTCACAATTTCATTCTGCACTTGATAACAATGCCGAGAGCACGTCAACATCAACATTTTGTCCAATTAAGTGATTTTGAACGTGGCCGTATTATTGGCATGAGAGAGGCCGGACTTTCGCTAAGAGAAATTGCTCGTCGTGTAAACCGAAATGTTTCAACGGTATTGAGGTGTTGGTCCAAATGGTTCGAGGAAGGGGTTCAACATCGTCGCCGTGGATCTGGACGTCCTCGAAGGACTACAGATCGCGAAGAACGTCGCTTAAGACTTTTGGCCACAAGAGATAGATTTTCAACAACTCGATCAATTGCAAATGATTGGATGAGAGGTACAGGACTCAGAATGTCAATGTCAACTGTTTATCGCCGCATAAGATCTTATGGATTGCGTTAATATCGTCCATTTTTATGTCTTCCTCTTACACCACTTCACCGTCTACGCAGACTAGAGTGGAGCAACTTAAGGGTTAATTGGGCGCAGGAATGGCATCAAATTGTGTTTAGTGACGAGTCCCGATTTTGCTTGTGGGCCCACGATGGTCGTAGGAGAGTCAGACGGATGCGTGGAGAACGTAAAAATCCAACATTTTTTGTGGAACGCAACACAGCCCTCACTCAAGGAATTATGATATGGGGTGCAATATTTTATGGTAGCAGATCACCCTTGGTCTTTATTGACGGCAACCTTAACGCACCTGGTTACATTGCTAATGTGCTACAACCAGTTGGCCTTCCATATCTTCAGGGGCTGCAAAATCCCATTTTCCAGCAGGATAATGCGCGCCCTCATACGGCAAGGGCTACAACACGGTTTTTGGAAGAATCTAACATTGTCGTCCTCCCATGGCCTGCTCGGTCGCCTGATTTGTCGCCCATTGAACATGTATGGGATATGATTGGTAGGCGAATAGGTAATTTACCGCACCCTCCAGATAATTTACACGATCTTCAACAACGGATTCAAGAAGCTTGGGACGATATACCACAAGCAGCTATAGATCACTTGATTAATAGCATGCCAAGGCGTCTAGATTAGTGCATTACAAATCGTGGCGGAGCAACTCATTATTGAAAAAACTTTTAAAGCTTTTATTCTTTTGTTTTTGAAACTTTGTTTCATAGAAATAGACGTTTTCTGAAAATTTCAATAAAATCGTTAAACAGCTTCTAGGTGTTGCAATTTTTCTGGAAGTCAGTATATGCTATACCTGTATATATTTATATTATTAATTAATTTATGGGTACATATGAGACAGTAATCTTTTATACACTAAGAGTAAACATTAAATTATACTTAGGTTATAAAAATTAAGTAGCAACTACTTCAGCTTTACAGCTACTTTTCTTTAATATAATATATACTCAATATAAAGAAAAAATATATTAATCTCAAAGCTTAAACCAGTAGGCAGAATTTCTTATAGTTCGCGTGAATATAAATTATATTTGATATTGAAAATAATTGTGCTTACCATTAGCAATAATTGTTAGATTTAAATATTTTTTACTTTTACTTCTATTATCAATTACACCTCCTTATGATTTCAGAAATCATCGCTTCCGCGCAACTTGTAACGTAACAATTGTTTGGCATGAGCAGCGTGGAAAACAATTAATTCTGAAGGCATATTATGTTTACAAATATAGTTATATAGTTAAGACTTTTATGCGCGAAATGTATAAACGTGATCCACTTACTAGCATCAACAAAATGTTTCAAGTAAATTGGACAATAAAAACAATTTTTTTTCCTATACAGACTTTGCAAACACCTTTCATCTCGTTAGCGATTGAATACAAAGAAAACACTTTAATGAACGTGTTTCACTAATTATGTTAAAAAACATGAATATCAAGTTCCTTAATTCTAAGATTTAAGGAAATTTTTACCATAAAAATGCCTTTTTTCTATTCAAACTTTGCATTTCCTTGCTCCCCTTAGAAGTGGAATTTCCAAAAATACCTTCTTAAATAATGCCTAGAAATAAAATCAATATGGTTATAACATCGGTATCACCAAACGCTACAACTTTGATTGATTACTCGGGACACGTGTTTCGAGTAATCAATCAAAGTTGTGGCGTTTGGTGATACCAATGTTATATCTGTTTATTACGAGCCCACAGTCATTGAAATTACTCATCAATATCGTTTTCAAATTTCTGCCCTTAGCGGTTTGGCCCGGGCGTTAATCGGGACAAAGCTTATATATGATATTTTAAAAATCAAAAAATGGGTGTCAACTCAACTTTAGGCCAAAAGATTTGAAAATGAATTGTGACAAACAACAAATACATCACGGCGGCTTATTAAAAAAAGAAAATGGGAGAATAAGATCGGGTTGACAGAAAAGATAGAAAGAAAGAAACATCGAGAACAAAAAGTAAAGAACTAAAGAAAGCGAATCAGAAAAGAGATATTTGAGCGACAAGAAAAAAAAGTCAAGAAAAGGAGAAAACACATGTTTAAGTACAAATTATATTGTATTTGTAGTTAAGTTCTAATAATTGTTCATACAGAAATAATGACATATAGATTGGAGGAAGATTGGAACATTGGAACGGAAGGAACACAGGAGGGACGATGAGGATTTACACAAACACACACACACACGTACGAGACGGTGGGAAGCTGAATTTTTATAATAGTCATAATAATACAATCTTTATTGTCCAACAGTACAATACCCTTTACAGGACAACATATATATAAAGGAAATAAAGCCTAAGTACAGTTCTTTAATAAATCAAAATCAATATACAAAATGAAACAATAAGAAGTAAATAATACATACCATAATAATATATATATAATATATAAATAATATATACCAATATTTGCAGAATACAAAGATATCAAGAAAGAGATATTTATAAGTAGTAATGATTACATAGTTATTGTGAAATTAAATAAACGGATCCGAATACTGTAACCTAAAATTACGTATCATGTATTGGAGAGGTGCTTTTCGCAGTAGGTACATTAGTACGATACGAAGGAGCACAAATAGTTTCAATAGTTCGTACACTATAATTAGGAACAGTAAAGTAAATCTGAGAAAGCAAATGTGGTGAATCCACAGTATTTCGTATAATATTAAATAATAAACGAGCACTGTACCGTTCCCTACGCTTTTTCAAGGGTGTGATATGATGTCGAACAAGAAGCACGTTATAATCAGAACCTCTTTCAGGATATGTGTCATCTAATTTGTATGACAAGTACTTAAGGAATCTTTTTTGGATACGCTCAAGTTGTAAGTGTTGGTAAGTGTATAACGAATAGCATATAATAGAGAAATACTTTAGAGTATTTGTGTTCCGAGATCCACGGCATGACCTAATCACAAATCCCAACGATCTAGATGCTGAGCGACAAATAGAGTTGATATGTTCGGCAAAGGATAATTGATTGATAATTGTCAAAAAGGACGCCTAGGTCATTGAATATAGATTTCCGTTGAATTAGATGGCTATTAATGTGAGTGAGGTTTTGTTGTAAGTTATGGTAATCAGCATCAGTAGAAACCTTATGGTAAATTTTCACATCATCAGCGTAAGCCAAGGCATAAAATTCCAAGGATGCCAAAAGGTCATTGATAAATATATTAAATAACGAGAGTGTTAGGTTGGAACCTTGGGGCACACCGGAACGCACGCGATAAGTATTAGAAGTGAATCCATTATAGTGAACGTAGTTGAATCTATCTGAAAGGTAGGATGTTAAAAGTTTTACCAAATTAGCAGAGAATCCAAACGATTTCAACTTTTGCATAAGTAGAGGATGGTCAATTACATCAAATGCCTTAGATAGGTCAGTGTAAATAACATCAACCTGTTCTCTGTTATCCAAAGCTTCACTAATGTATTGGAAGATATTTATTAAATTCGCGGTAGTGGACCTACCCGAGATGCAGCCATGCTGATGTTCAGAGAGAAGAGGCTTGATATTGCGGAAGATTTCGACACACAACAGGTGCTCGAAAATGTTGGCAAAATTTGAGAGGATGCATATGGGTCGATAGTTTTCAATCAGAGCATCATCACCCTTTTTAAACACGGGAGTAATTCTTCCAACTTTCTATTGTTGCGGAAAGGTGCCGGTGCGTAGAGACAGATTAATGAGAGTCGTAAGCGGATTTGCCAGCTCAGAAGCACAATTGCGAATTAAAAAACTAGAAAGTAGATCATGACCTGAGTTCATTTTAGACTTCAAATGTTTCATAGCGGATACTATCTCAGACTCATTGAAAGATCTAACATAAAACACATTTACATTATTCGACATAGATAAAAAGTTCGTGTTAGTGGGTTTAGATTGAATCACCGTAGAAAACTTCTCACAAAAACTCTGCAGAATAACACGAGAATACCAATTCCGTATTGTTCCATATCATACGACCAGGGATACGAGAAAATGGTTGCTTTTCATGAATGAAACGCCACAAGCATCTAGGGTCGTCAATGATGATGTCTTCCGTCCTTGTCAGATGTACTCCACACGCTGTCTTTATTTCATTCTTGATGTCACTACGCAATCGCTTAAATTCATTGAAATAAATGTACTTGTTTGTTACTCTCCTTTTCTTAAGGTAGTACTCTTTTAATTTTAGGTGGCGTTTTATGTCGCTGTTAAACCAGGGCAATACACGCGCATTGACCCCTGCTTTTTTGGTACACATTTATCAAGAGCTCCGTATAATTTTCCGTAAAATTCATCCAAGGCAGTATTGACATCTTGAGAGTTTTGAATAAAGCTCGAATCTATTTTTACAAGCTCCTTGTGTAGGTTCTCATAGTTCGTTTTATGGAAGTCGTAATGAGGCATGTTGCTGCTGGGAAAGCATATAGTTGGTTGGTTTTCGTTCATATTCACAAAAATTCGAAGAACAGGATGGTGCAAGTCTGCAGGAACCAGAGGGTTAGTGTCAATCTCGCAATTGAGATTCGTAAGGATCAAATCCAGGATTTTACCATTACAATTAGTTACGTTGTTTATCTGTTTTAAGTCTAGTATATCCATGAAGGCGTTGAGGGCTAGACATTTGCGATCATTGTCGGTATTTGATAATAACTTTGGAATATTAAAATCTCTACAAAATATAACATGCTTTCCAAGTAGAGCCACGGCGAGAGCATCAAAAGAAGCTTCGAGGTCGTCAAGATCAATGTCAGGTAGTATATAGATATTTATTAGCAGAATAGTGTATATGCCAAATTGGCATTTACATACCAATACATCAATTAACGGTGAAGGTTGATAATTGGCGCACGTCTCCATAGGATAGCCATTGAGATCTGTACAAAAACAAGTTAGGACTTCCCCATCAGTTGATCCTTCAGTGTTCACGAAATCTCTGTTCGCTCTAAAAGCAGTATAGCCAGGATGAAACCATTCATTATTGCCGACATCAGATCAGAGCCAGGTCTCTGTTAACATTATTACATCAGCTCCGAGAGAAAAACTATTGCTGTAGACAGTATTACTTTTCGAACGTAGTCCACGCACGTTTTGGTAGTAGATATTTAAGGGAGTTGTAGATATGTAACTGTTGGACATACTCAGTTTTCCGAGGTTCTTATAATAATGAAAATACGAGGCGTGTTTTTAAGTAAGGTCCGTTTTGTTGTAGACACTGGTAGTTTGTGCGCGTATGGCAACAAGCACGTGTGTCGTGTACCGGCATGCCTCTGGAACGACTGTGCTCAGTTTCAGCTCTGTAGCTAACTTGTACGGTTCTGTTCTATGCTTTCAAAATGTTTAAGACTATCAACTCGCCCGCCGCGTGCGAGGTTTGGTTAGTGATACGGTTTTTCCCAGCAAGGAACCTGTCTGCTGCAGAAATTCATCGACAGATTTGCGCAACGTACGATGATACTGTTATGAGTGAAAGCATAATGCGCACGTGAGTACGAAAATTCAAAGATGGGCGTGACAACGTCCATGATGAGGACCGCTCCGGTTGCCCTTCATTGATTACAGACGATTAGGTGGCTTCAGTTGAAGTGAAGATTCGTGAGAACAGGCGCTTCACAATAACAGGTCTCTCAAACGAATTTTCTGACGTGTCGAGATCATTGCTTTACAACATTGTTTCTGAACAGTCTGAAAGTTTAGGAAACTATGCTCCCGTTGGGTCCCGAAACTCCTAACAGAGGACCTCAAAACCAAAAGATTTGAGTGTGCAATGAAGTTCTTGACTCATTATGACGAAGAAGGTGACGGCTTCTTGAGTCAGATCGTAACTGGAGACGAAACATGCGCTTCGGATATCACGCCCGAATCGAAGCAACAAAGCATGGAATGGAGACGCACACAATCGCCTGTAAGGGTGAAGGCCAAACAGACTCTGTCCTAGCTCAAAATCATAGCGTCGGTGTTTTGTGGTAGGCATGTTGGTCGACTTCATGCAACAAGGAACCACTATCAATGCAGAAGCATACTGCCAAGCCCTGAAAAAACTACGCAGAGCAATTCAGAACAAAAGACGCGGCATGCTGACAAAGGGAATTCTCCTTCTTCATGACAATGCAAGTCCTCACATTGCAGGTCAGACCCGCGACTTATTGGACAGTTTTGGCTGGGAAGTTTTAGACTACAGTCCTGATCTTGCGCCGAGTGATTACCATCTCTTCCTCCACCTCAAACGTCACCTCGGTGGCAACCATTACAATGATGACGACGACGTGAAAACGACAGGGAACTGGTTATGGGAGCAGGCGGCAAGTTTCTATGAAGAGGGTATTTTAAAATTGGTTAAGAGGTATGATAAGTGTTTGAACAATCTTGGCAACTATGTCGAAAAATAGAATAAAGTATGTACTTTCTGAAAGAAAATTTACTTCTTTGAAATAACCTTTCGTTGTGTACTTATGTTCAAACAGACCTTACTTGAAAAACACGCCTTGTTTCTTAACCGTCTCAGTATCAGCAGTAATTTGCTGAGTTCAGTTTAAATCCGCTTGTTCAGGTACATACATTGTATAGTATTAAATTTTGTTTTCTTTTTCTCGTTCAAGGATCTCTTGAATAATAGTTTTGGTGTTTTTTAAGTTGTTGCAATCGTTCGTTGGAGTTGTTGTACCAGAATTAGCCTATAGCTTAAGAATTTCCTTTTGTGTTTATTAATTCATGTATTTTAGCAATTGCAATTTTCATATCAGTGCATGACGTCCAGTAAAAATGTAAATGAGAAGACCTTGGAAGAATTAGGACAGGTACATAACATAAATGTTCATAAGAAAATGTATAACACTGTATACTGCATAGATTTACAGGTAAGAATGTAAAAAGAAGAAAGAAAAAAACAAGAAAAACAGTTCAAGGCAATAAAGGAAACAAATATTTCAAATAAATTAAAACGACAAATTACTACAATATCGTAAAAAAAGAGTAAAAATCTTACGATGACATAAAAATAAAATGTATTTATGGATGCAGCAAGTTATCTAAATTCGAATGATATCGAACACAATACTTATGTAATTATTTACTCACTTATTTATTAAAATAAAACAGAGCACGTAAAAGAGCACTACACGTTCCTATACTTCGTATTACTACTGTAAAAAAGTTTTTGGTGTAAATTTAGCAAATTAATGTTGATTTGTTATATTATTTGTTTTAAAATTATAAGGCAATTACGAACACTGTTATATACATATGCATATATGAATTCATAAATTATCAAACAAGTCGAAAAAAAAGAGAAAAATGAAAATGTGGAATACGACACTACGGCTAGGAAATAATATAAAATAAAAAATATAAAAACATAAATAATAATAATAATAAATAATACATATTTCCCACACAGAAAGCTATTGACAACTAGAGCCATTTAAATGCACATAGTAGCACCAACTTTGGAGATCATGGGGTACTAATTGGCAGGATCTAAGGGTGTTATATACATATTTTCAGACAAAAAATTTGCACAGAATTTTATGAAGCAGTTAGATATTGAGTTTGTTTTCTGTAAATTATCATAATATTTAACCATCAACCGATCAACGATTCTATCAACTATATAACGCGATAAACAGCTTAGTAATCAATGCATTTCTTTCTCCAAATCCATATATGGCAAATAAGGTTGTATGTCCGCAATTTAATCAAAACATTGTTAGTATAGGCCGAAATGAAATAAATACAAACACAGATATGTATAAATATATGTTTATTCAAGTTGCTGTGTTTCGATTAAAAAAGGTTTTCTAAAATTCATATACCTAGTTATCTTTTATTCTATTATATACAGAAAAAAAAACCTTCAACATCAAGAGATTACTAAAGCGGTACTAAAAGTGATATGAATTTTCGAAAGTATTTATATGTTACCAAGAATTTGCAGTCTGGTAATTTATCTAAGTTACCTTAAGTAAGCGCTATTATATGTAATTCTAATGAGAAATTATTGCCGTTCACGCCGTATTTAAATTTAAGGTACTTTGTCTCGAGGTAATTAGTCTGTGAAGTTCAACGCCAAATATTTTGTTAGTACACGTACAACAGGAGCAACCGTACGTGTATTTTACTTTTAATTTCAATAATAGAGAGTGGTGTAAATTCCGAAGTAAATTTCTTTTTCTTTTTAGCTTCGGTAAACTTGGCGCGACATCCAGAAACATCTTCAGTCTGAAGTAATTTATTGGGCGCAATGTCAGTTCTCTTGGTGTGAGCGCAATATACACACATACGCGCAGTTGTGGGATGCATGTTATCCTTAAATCTCTTATTAAGTGACTGCGGACGCGGTTGTCCATCGCCACCATGGCTTCTGAATGGTCTACTCGCGAATCTGGGAACTGTTGTGTGGGAATACGCGCGTGCCCAGGGGGCGGATACATTGCTGATAGCCGCTCAACTTAGTATACCACGAACTCCTCGACGGTTAAGACAACGACGCCGAGCGTCTCCACGGTCTACGGTATCTCGCGTCTGCTTTTTGCGGCAAAAGTGAATTAATTTTCCGCGCTTTTGTTTGATCGGGGAAACTTTGATTTGCAAAACGACACTGGAGGACTGGTTGTACATTCACGTGAAGTGCCAGTTGTGGGTGGATGTAAATTAATGGTTAAGTACTAACAGTACGTCTTTTGTAATAATTGAGTAAGTTGTTTATAAAACCTGTTTTGTGGTTATTATTATGCGCCTAAGAGTAATTATTGTAAATTTTGAATATGGTAACTTAAAACTGAGCAGCAATTTAAAGTACTGGTTTTTTTCCTTATCAACAGTAAAGTTGTTGAGTACAAACATACTGAAGAGAATAGAAATGATGCTTTTACAAATGTGTTATGGCGGTCATGAATTGACTGGGCTTTTTATAAATAATAGCATAACTTTATAATTTCGTTTAGACTGTAAATTGCATTATACATGATACTAAACTTTTTAATATTTCTTTATTATTGTCATAACTTTCGGTAATTTCTCTAACTCTTTAGTATATTTATGTGTGGTTAACTTTTACCCTTTTATTTTGTTAGTATTGTTAACATACGGACTTAAAATTTCAAACTGCATATTTACTCACTTTTCCTGGTAGTTTGCTGGGATGTACGAATTGATTTTTGTTTCGCATTGATTATTCAAAATGGTAAAATTCTTCTTCTTCTTGAAAAATAAGAAAAATTAAGTATTAATTTTATAACTTGAAATAGTTATTGATTATTTTATGATGTAGTGTATAAAGGCAGGAAGGCACATAAGTTATTCTATTTTATCAAAAAATTGGGGTAGTACGTTGATTTTATAGTAAATGACAGATGTAGATGTATGTACATAGTAATCAAATAGAGTAATGAGAATACCACTTTTTTTGTAATGCTTATTATTTTATAGTTTATTAGTTTTTATAGCAGCATCACAAATTCCATTTGATAGAAAACGTTTTAACTCCTGTTCTGTACAACAACCCTAATTTATTTTTGGTAGGTGAAATTGTTTCGAGGTTTGTACTGGTATTTATTAAGGTATTTAGTACAATCTTCAGAGTGATCACTATCATTATTAACTATAGAAAGAAGATAGTTACGGCCTTTTGCTTGTTTGCAGGTAACGAACTCTACTAACTGAAATGGTAGGAATATAATAATAATACAGTGAAACCTCCGTATTCACAGTTTCTTTATTCGTGATTTCGTTAGTCGCGAATGAAATATTTGAGACCACTTCTTGTGTTCGCGGGTAAAAAATTCTTTATTGGCGGTCCTAAAATCAATGACACGTATAAACACAAACTATTTTATAGTGCAATAAAGATCGATAGCGTAAATGAAATAAGCAGTTTATCATAAATGTATCTTATTGTATTTTTAGAATAACATCCTGGCATTAATTCACAAATCCATAACTACTTTTAGTTGAATAAGCCGAAAGTGCTTTGATAAAAGCCGCTAAGTATTTGAAAAATATTGCCGTACCAACGGTTTGCACGCGTCTTTGTCTAAACCTGATAATAATATGTAATTAATATGTATAATTAAAAATTCTTTCATTAAACTATGTACTCTATATACAAATATATATACATAGAATTAAAATATGTACACATTTTTTAATACTCTGTAATTCTGGAACGCATCTCCTTTCATCATATATAAATTGCCATTCGGCATTCGCGGTTTCTGTAATCACGGCATATTTACGGAACGTATTCCCCACGAATATGGAACTTTTACTGTACACGCTATCAGATGTATGCTTATGTATCGTCTGGGGTCAAAAGTAAAAACCTTTTGTCTGAGACTCGAATAAAAGTGCTATTGCGGTCTTACACCTATTACAAACTCGTATTCGAATCTTAAGTGACACTGACATCACATGTTACTATTAACCTATTTTATGATATCAATTAAGTCATATATACCATCTGGAACTAAATTCAAAAAATAGATTATTGTTTTCAGATATTTTTTTTGATGGTGTTAGCAGAAATAATAACAACTTTAATTCTGGTTTTATTTATGAGAAAAATTATTCAATGTATAAAACTATTTGTCTTTTGTGTGTAAGACCATTTTACCAATATGCTCGACTCAAAGTTAGTAAAATTTGCTGCCGAAAATTTTCCATTTGAATACTTTATTTCAAGTATGTTTTAAAATAGCAAGTACTTTGTTCGAATTTTTGAAATTTTTGCCGCCTACTTAAAGGCAGCTACCGTAAAAATATGTAACATCTTGCTAGTAGCACATATGCATATTATATGTAGTTACTACTATATCAGCTGATTTTGACATCTTTTTGATTTATTTTCGTCAAAATGAAACGACTACAATTATGTTATGAGTTGTGCCGACTTTTTCTTCTTAGCAGTATTATTAGATTATCAGTATTGGTATTGAAATTATAAGTAATTTGTGCGCTTTTCACTGGCTGCATGTTATACTTTTTTCCATCTTGCTTTTGTTTTATTTTTCCTGTTACTGTTGAGTTGTATTAAGTGGCTTATTGACAGTGAACCTGGAGTAGATGTGAGCTATTTAATTAGCATGATACTGGATTTTTCTTAATGTACACCTTATAAGCGATTGCAATATAAGGATGGACATTTTTCGGTAAAATGAAACAGTTCACAATAGTAATCAATTTAATAGAAAACACCATAAAAATGTAATAATCTTCATCACTAGAATAATCGGTTGTCAACGTGTTAACAGCTAAGGAAATCCTACTGAGTACCTAATATAAAGTCGAATAGGATAGACTCATAGACAAGATAGAAAACTCTAATGCTTTAGTTTGTTAGTTGTCTAGTTAGTTTTATCTAGTTATCAAGTTATCTAGTGAGCTTTTCACTAAGCAATGTGAATAGAGATGAAGGGCGATTCATTCAAAATCAAAATATCTAGCTCATTTTTGTAATAGGTCTTCATAGACCTTAGATTTTTCTAATGACTTTAGTTACATTTTGGTTTTAATGTATCTAACCCAATGCAAATCTGAGGTTTGCAAAGAACATACCCATTATCGAACGTATTCCTGTTTTCGTTTGCTTCAAATATTGATGTGGAAAATTTAAATCTTTTTCTAAATAAATTTTGAGACGTTTGACTGTTAAGATCGGAATTGTATAAAATTTTTACAAAATTAAAAGCAAGACGAAACAGAAATGTATAGCATGACTTTTGATAGATGCTATCTCTGTCTAACATTTAGATCACATTGTTTCTATTTGAAGTATACCTGCCCCGTGGATAAAACAGATTGGATCTTTACCACCGCCGACGTAGTTGGGAATAAAAACACAGAAAGTACTAACAAAGCTTAATATTAAAACTTGTGAAGTAGTGGAAAATAACAACAGGTTACAACAAACGTAGGTATTTCTTTTATTTTTATAGATGGATTGAAGTAACAAATAATAGTTTTTCATTCATTGATTGAAAAATGGCCGACAATATTTATTGTCACCATATTTTATGGTATCCATTCCCACAATGTAATTACTACAAACACTGTGTTAGTTTATTCTGTTGTTGATTGTCATATCGTGTACACGTACTTTTAGAACATGCAACTACATGAGTTAGTTCATGTTACTTTTATTCTAATAAGATTTACAGTTGTGTTTGTTCCATGAACAACAATTTATTGTGGGAGGTATTTTTTTTAATGTGGTGGGTGTTTAGTTGCAGTGACTCCAGCACACTGTATCGCTTGTCTGGCTATCACTGCAACTCTCGCGGTGTAGTTTTTGTGTGTGTATGTTGTTCAATGGTTTGATGGACAGCATCATATCGCCTTTTATGATGCCGCGCTGTTAATCACTTTGCTCCCAACAGCGAATGGCAAGTCGATCCGGATTAAACTCTGAAAAAATGTCACCGTCCCTCCAGAGAATTGAACCCCGGCGCCTATCGTCCTCTCACAACAATAGTCAGCCGCTCTAACCACTGCGGCTTCGACCTGTTTGATTTCGACAACCTTTTAAACGAACTTATTGTGTTGTATATCAATACGT